>JAVCKV010255925.1:0-45515 GCA_032274145.1 Herpochondria borealis
TTAGCTACAATTGAAGCCTGTCGTCAGCAAGTAAAACATCCACTTTTTACGGGTTTATATTACGATGCCTTAGCGCAAGTTTATATTTTTTATGGTAAGATCGATTCCATGCAAAAATATTATGATTTGGCTATTCAATGCTTTCAGGAAGAGAATGCCCCACTGAAAGAAGCTAACTTAAATAGCTTTATCGCTGTTGAATTTTATTTCAATGACCAAGTTCTAAATGCTCAATTCTTTTTAGAAAAAGCAGAAAAAATTTTAGAAGAGAAGTTAAAACCCAATGGGATTGACATACCTAAACTATATAATACACAAACTGCGATTTATGCAGAATTAGGGCAACTTAGTAAAGCTTTAAAAAGCAACCAACTCAGTATCAAAGAATTAGAAAAATATCCACAACTGTATGCTTTAGATTTAGTTTATGAATACAATAATATTGCTACGCTCTATTCTTATTCATATGACTATAATACTGCTTTAATTTATTATCAAAAAGCACTCCAGCTTCTAAAAAATGGGAAGAATTATCCCTTTAATGAATTTGCAACACAATTTTATAATTTGGGTGTTACTTATATTAGTTTAGGTCAGGACAAAAAAGGGAAAAAAATGGTATTGCAAGCCATTCAGTACTTGAATAAAACTCCTTTTAAAAGCAAAGATATTTTAGGCTATTATATCAATTGTTACGAACAACTTTTCAGTTATTACTATGATGATAAAAATTTAGATTCTGCTGAACATTATCTAGACAAAGCAGCTTTAATTAACAAAAATTTCCCTTATCGAGAATGGAATACAGAGGTTAATAGGGGTAAATTATACCAAACAAAAGATGACCTTAACAAAGCTCGAAAATATTACCAAAAAGCTATCAATTCAAACATTAAAGCATATGGAAATAAACAAAGAGAACTTAGTGACTTCTATAAGTTAATTGGAGATTTAGAAGAGTTAACCAAAAATTGGGAAAAAGCTTTATTTTATGCTCAAAAATCTCTTGAAGTTATTAGTCTTAACTTTTCAGATCTCTATGGTATCAGCAATCCCAAGTTAGAAAATATTTTATATAAGAGAAAATTCATTAACGCATTAGAACGAAAACTAGAACTTATGGACACCCTTTACAAAAAAGGCAATCCTATTGTTAGTATCGAGCAAATTTTTAGCACGGCCAAACTTGCTACAGAAGCGTTAGAGCATCTTAACAAAAGTATCCGTGATCCACTCTCCAAGCGTTATTGGCTGAACCAAGAGGCTGTTCCTGTCTTTGAAAAAGCCATTCAAGTGGCATTAAGCATTTATGAAAAAGATCAAACTCCTAAGTACCTCAATGAAGCCTTTATGTTGGCCGAGCGAAGCAAGTCTATGTTGATGATGGGAGCTCTGCAAGAAGTAACGGCTTCTAGTTATGGTGGCGTACCTGATTCGTTGATAAGAGTAGCACAACGGTTAGAGCAAAAAGTGGCGCATGCAGATAAAGATCGCCTAGAAGCGAAACTTGCAGAAGACATTATCGCAACTCAGCTCCAAGATAGTTTGATCTTCAACTGTCGTTATCAATTGGATAATTTAAAGCATACTTTTGAAACAAAATACCCTAAGTACTATGACTTAAAATATAGCAATAACGTTGCAAATATTGAACAAATTCAAGCTACACTAGACGACAAAACGACTTTCATTGAATACTTTGAAGGCGCAGAACAACTCTATGCTTTTTGCATTCGTAAAGATACCGTTCAGGTCAATATTATTCCAAAAGGCGAACAATTCAAACTCCGACTATTGGATTTCCAAACCGATTTGAAACACTTTGACGATAGCTTAGTAGCTCCTGCTGAGGTCTACAATCGTTTTGTCACACAAGCACATGCGCTTTATCAAGACTTATTAGAACCTTGCTTAAACGAGCAATCTCAGCGCTTGATTATTATTCCAGATGGGCATTTGAGTTCTTTCCCTTTTGAAGTACTGCTTCGAGAGAAAGCTGCCCCCCTTAAAGCCGATGCAAGTACTTATCCTTTTAATCAGTTGCATTATCTGATTCGAGATTATGCGATCAGCTATAATTATTCGGGCACCTTGTTGCTTCGCCAGCAAGCATCTAAAGATCAAATCATTAATGGAAAAATTCTAGCCTTAGCCCCTTCTTATCAAACAGGTGCCGCTACATATAGAGATGAACGAAAAAGTCAACTTCGTGATGGCTTGGGTAGCTTACCTGGTGCTGCTACAGAGGTCGATGGTCTTAGTCAACATTTTGAAGGCTTATTTTTGAAAGGTGTAGATGCGAATGAAACTTCCTTTAAAGAACATGCCAGCGAATTTGGTATTTTACACCTTGCGATGCATGGCTTGGTGAACCATAAAAAACCAGAGTTTTCTTGCTTGGCGATGACGGAAGATCAACAGCCTAATCAAGATAATTTCTTACATGCTTACGAAATCAAACAACTCGCTTTGCAAGCGGGTTTAGTTGTCTTGAGTGCTTGTGAAACAGGCAGTGGAAAGTACCAACGAGGCGAAGGCGTCCTAAGTATTGGTCGAGGTTTCATGTATGCGGGTGCTCCTTCTTTGGTTATGACGCTTTGGCAACTCAACGATCAATCGGGAGCCATTATCATCGAACAGTTCTACCAAAATTTGAGCAAAGGCATGGAAAAAGACGAAGCCTTGCGTCAAGCGAAATTGACTTACCTTAATCTAGAACACGAAGGCTTGAGTGCCCATCCTTTTCTTTGGGCTGCTTGTATTCAAGTCGGTGATTATAGTTCTATTGCTATTGCAAAAAAAAGCACTTGGATGCCTTATATCATAGTATTTGCAGGTCTTTTGGGAGGGCTTCTTTTTTTAGTTTGGCGATCTAATAGCTTAAAAACAAGCGCTTAAATAATTGAAGGGTACATTTATTTCATTTTTCATTAAAAAATATCTGTTCGAAATTCTTTTAAAACTAACATAAATAGCTTAAATTAAAGAACAAACAATTAACACATTTTTATATTCATCTTGGGCATCAATGTTTATTTTGCCCTTAAATTTTTTTGAAATTATGGCTATTATACGTAAAATGAAAAGTAAACCCAAATCAGGGGACACCTATGATGTTATCGTAGAAGTAGAAGACGACAGTATAAATCAAGTAGAAACCGTTAATGTATACATTCCTAAAATTGTAGGACAACCGATTCCTAGTTCTACTAATGTCAATTGCACTTATGACACAACAGAAGAAGGCATCAAATACTATGTTGGGACGGTAGACTTTAATCCTAGTGCAGTAGGCCTCACCTACGAAATGACGGGTACGATGAAGGACAATAAAGGCAACCAAGTTGGAGATCAGAAAACAGAAGAAGTAGAAATTCAAGAGGCTGAAGCAGCTGCTTAATATTCTAGATCAACTAAGGATAAAATATCAATAAGAATAGCTGCCTCGTAAATTTTCGAGGTAGCTATACTTTTGTCTATATAATCATTAACTTAGCTTTTTTATTTCTTGGTTTAAACAATAACTCAGCTTTGTAATGAAGATTCATTTACATAAATATATCTTTTTTATTCTAGTATTTTTAGGACTTTTTTATTTAAAAACTAATGCTTTTCAAGCACCTAATAATAATTTATCGGAGCTTCCTGAACATCTCAAGATTTTTAAATTTGAGGCAGAATCTTATGTCAATGAAGCCGCATGGGATTTGTCCATTCAAAAATTTAAAGAACTCCAAAAAGAATGTCAAAAGTTAGGGCTAAAGAATAAAGCGATTGATTTTTATGAAGACATTTTTACCGTTAATGTATTGAGAGATGATTTAGGATTAGATGAAAAGCTTAATTTCATCAATCAAATAGCAATAAAGGAAAAACACCCTGCTTTCAAAGCTATCTATTGGGGAGCATTCGCACATACTTATCTGTTTTATGAAGAAATAGATTCTATGACTAAGTATTACAATTTAGCTATAAATTTATATGAGCAAGAAAATCGTTATCATTTACAAACCAATTTAAATATCTCTATTGCAACAGAGTTTTACCTTTTTGAAGACCTAAAATCTGCTAAATATTATTTACAAAAAGCAGAACTTATTGAAAAAACAAAATTTGGTACGAATCATACAGGCTTCCCCAATTTATATAATATGCAAACTGTCATATATAATGCTTTGGGTATTTATGATAAAGCTTTATCCAGTAATTTAAAAAGCTTAGCATTGATTGAAAATGATAGTAATGTCTATTCTCTTGACCTTGCCTATGAGTATAATAATTTAGCAACAACTTATGGTGAATTACAAGATTTCGACAATTCTCTAGAGTATTATTTAAAAGCTTTAAATTTAATTAAAAAAACTTCAGAGTATTCAAATGTAGAAACTGCAAGTCTAATTTCTAATATAGGAATAACTCATTTTAAAAAAGGAAATCAGAAACAAGCTAAAGATGCTTTTTTAAACTCTTTAAGTGTTTTAGAAAAAGTAGAATCTCTTGATAAAAAAATAGCACTTGACTACATCAGTAATTGTCATTACTTAGCTGATTGTTATCTTTTTTATAACCAAATAGACTCTGCTCTATATTTCGCACATAGTGCTGAGGAACTTAATAAAACATTCCCCTATCGTGTATCTACAACTTATTCTTGTTTTAGTAATATTTATCTAAAAAAGAGGAATTTTGAATTAGCGGAGAAATATAGATTGAAAGCACTTCAAATTAGTCTTGAAGAATATGGTTCTAAAAGTGAGTTTGTATTTGTGGCCCATCAAGGCCTTGCAAAAATACAAGCTGCTCAAAACAACACCAAAGAAGCCCTAATTTATTGCCAAAAAGCATTAGAAAGTATCAGTATTGATTTTTCGGATGAAGTCGGTTACTCCAACCCTACTCTAGACAATGTACTTTACAACGGCAAGCTTTTGGATGCGCTCAACCTAAAAATGCGCTATCTTGAAAAGCTGTACTTAATGAATGATCCATCTGTGAATGGTGCCGATTTGTATGCTGCTGCAAAGTTGGCGACAGAAGCCTTGGAGCAAATGAATCAAACTATGAAAAGTAAGGAGTCCAAGTTTTATTGGCTCAATACACAAGCCATTCCGCTTTTTGAACGGGCCATTGAGATTGCTTTAGAAATTCATAAAAAGACCAAAGACCAGCAATATTTAAATGAAGCGTTTATGCTTTCTGAACGTAGTAAATCCATGTTGATGATGGATGCCTTGCAAGAAGGCAATGCCTCCAATTATGGTGGTATTCCTGATAGTCTGGTTTTAAAAGAAAAGGAATTGCAAAAGGTACTTTCTGAAGCTAAAAAACTGCGTTTTGATGCCAATGTACGAGGAGATAAAGTGGGAATAGCGCTACAAGACAGTTTGATTTTTCACTATAAACACGATGTGGATGTATTGGCGCATACCTTTGAGACAGCTTATCCGAATTACTATAAACTCAAGTATGAAAGTAAGGTGGCCAGTATTCAAGAGATTCAAGAACAATTGGACGACGAAAGTACTTTGATTGAGTATTTTGAAGGAAAAAATAAGCTTTATATTTTTGTCATTAATTCTAAGAAGGCCTTTGTGAAAATTCGGAAACAAGACTTGAACTATGTAGATCAAGTGGTAGCATTTCAAAGTACTCTAGCAGACATTCAAGCGGTCAATGAAACGCCTGCCATCGTCTATAATAACTTTATAGAAAGAAGCCTTTCCTTTTATAATTTATTACTAAAAGACTGTTTGGACAAAACATCCAAGCGCCTCATTATTGTTCCTGATGGAAATTTGGGCTATATTCCTTTTGAAGTTTTGTTGGATCGACCAGTCGATCCTGTCCATCAAAAAGAGAAAAATGTGAACTTTTCGGCTTTGCCTTATCTAATTCACGATTATACCGTTAACTATAATTACTCTGCCACCTTGCTTCTTTCTCAAAATAAGCAACAAAAAAGTAACCCGAATGGCAATATTCTTGCCTTTGCTCCTAGTTATATCTCTAGGAAATCGCCTGAATGGCGAGGGGAACATGAAAAAAAATTACGTCGCAAATTGACAGCACTTCCTGGTGCCTACAACGAGGTTAAAACACTCCATTCTAACTATAATGGACGCTTCCTCAAAGGCACGGATGCTAATGAAACAGCTTTCAAAACGCATGCTTCCAATTATGGTATTTTGCATCTAGCATTGCATGGTCTTGTGGATAGTAAAAAACCTGAATTATCAGGTTTAGCATTGGATGAAGACAACAGCAAAACAGAAGACAATATTCTTTATGCCTATGAAATTAAGCAACTTGACTTACAAGCAAGTTTGGTGGTGCTTTCAGCCTGTGAAACGGGTATTGGAAAATACCAACATGGTGAAGGGGTGATGAGTATTGGGCGTGGGTTTATGTATGCGGGCGTCCCTAGTTTGTTGATGACACTTTGGAACCTTAACGATTATTCTAGTTCGGTTATTATCGGACAGTTTTATGAAAATTTGTCCAAAGGAATGCAAAAAGACAAAGCCATTCGCCAAGCTAAGTTGTTCTACTTAGATCGGTATAATGGCCCTATTACGCATCCTGCTTTATGGGCTTGTTTTGTCCAAGTTGGGGATTATAGTCCCATCCACCTTAATAAAAAATCTTGGCCGCGTTCTTACTATTTTGGTGGAGCACTTATCTTTCTACTCTTCTTATTGGGAGGTTACAAAGCATTCAACAATAAAAAGGTATCCTAATGGCATTCAAATACTATATTATATACAAGCCTTTCAACATGCTTTCTCAGTTTTCTAGGGAACAAGAAAACCATATTACCTTAGCCGATCTAGATGTTGAATTTGAAAAGGATGTCTATCCTGTTGGACGTTTGGACAAAGATAGTGAAGGTTTATTAATTCTTAGCAACGATAAGAAATTGACAGAAAAACTCTTACATCCTAGGAATAAACATTGGCGCAGCTATTGGGTGCAAGTTGACGGTAGTCCAACCGAAACGGCTTTGCAACAACTACAAAATGGCGTGGAGATTAAAATCAATAAAAAGATGTATAAAACCCAAGCTGCCAAGGCTAAATTATTAGACAAGGTGCCTGAACTGCCTGTTAGAAATCCTCCTGTCCGTTTTAGAAAAGAAATTCCAACGACTTGGATAGAAATTAGTCTCATTGAGGGCAAAAATCGCCAAGTAAGGCGCATGACCGCAAAAGTTAATTTCCCGACCTTACGACTGGTTCGCCATCAAATTGTACAACTAACCTTAAAAGGCTTACAGCCTGGCGAAGTCCAAGAAATAGATGGAGATGTTTTGTATAAATTGCTGGGCTTGGTTTAGCTTAGACCGCATTCAAATTGACAAAATCAGATAACTTTCCAACTTTATCCGCAACAATACGGCCTCGATCATTTCGTTTAACGGTACAGGCTTCAATCGTTGGTGCATGCTCAAAGAACAAGACATGTCCTTCGTCAACAGCTCGATTCAAAAACCGTTCTTTTTCAATCATCGTTTGTAATGGACGAATATCATAGCTCATCACATAAGGCATGCTGATATGACTTGGAGAAGGCAAGAGATCGGCACAATAAACAATTGTCTTGCCATCGTGCTGAATATAAGGCGTCATTAAAGCCTCTGTATGCCCATAAGCATAACCAACATTAAAATTAGGCAACCATTGCAATTGTTGATCATAAGGCAAGGCATCTAACATGTGCAAAATCCCTTCGTCCATTAATGGAACAAAGTTTTCTTTTAAGAAAGATGCTTTTTCGCGAACATTGGGCGTAAAAGCCCAATCATAATGGGCTTGATTTGACCAGTATTTTGCCTTTGGGAACATAGGTAATAGTTTACCATTAGCATCGTGCATAACCGCTCCTCCAACATGATCAAAGTGCAAATGTGTCAAGAAAACATCTGTAATGTCATCAACCGTCAAACCTTGGTTTGCTAGAGAAGAAATCAAGGTTGCGTCACCATGTGGATGAAAATAGGAGAAAAACTTTTCCGATTGTTTGTTTCCTATTCCTGTATCAATGATGATTTTTCGATCTGCTGTTTCGACCAATAGACAACGCATGGCCCAAGTACACATATTGTGCTCGTCGGGTTGCTCCAATTTAGACCATAAAGATTTGGGGATAACGCCAAACATCGCACCACCATCTAATTTAAAATACCCTGTATCTATTACACTTAATTTCATAGCTAAAATCTACTTCTTGTTTCTACTTATTTCCCAAAACCGATAGAGCCGTTATCGCCACTTAGTTCTTTGGACAAACCTGCCATTCTCAAAGCTGTTGCAGCGGCTTCTACACCTTTGTTACCATATTTTCCACCAGCACGATCTTTCGCTTGCTCCATAGAATTTGGCGTCAATACACCAAACACAAATGGTTTTCCTGAAGCAATAGCCAAGTGTTGCAATGCTTGTGCAACCGACATATTGATGTACTCGTTGTGGCTGGTCTCTCCTTTGATCACACAACCAATGCAAATTGTTGCATCAACTGTCTTGTTTTGATTGAGAATTCGAGCGCCTTGAGGCAATTCAAACGTACCGGGTACTTGAACCGTGTGAATATTTTCGGCAGTAGCTCCATGCTTGATTAAGGTATCATAACAGCCTTCGTACAAAGCGTGGGTAATTTCTTCATTCCAATCCGCTACGATAATGCCGAATTTTAATTTTTCTGCTGATGGCAGGTTCTCCTCATTATAAACGGATAAATTTTTGTCTTTACTACTCATAATATCTTGGTATAATTGAAAATTATAAATAAGATCTAAACAAAAAAGGTAAGACTAACGACGAATTGCTAATCTTACCTTTTGATGCTTGAATGAATGCTTTGGAAGCTTATTTATTCAAACGTATAATATCTTTATCAACACCTAAACCCTCAGCAATTTGAGAATCGATGTTCATGATTTTTTCTAATTCTGTAACCGCTTCGGCTGTTTTGCCTTCCTTTTCGTACAATTTAGCTTTCTTATAAACAGAATAAAGTTTCAAAGAAGCATTTTCTGTATTATCAGCAGCTTTTTGGTAATAACCAGCAGCATCACCATAAGCATCCAAAGAAGAAGCCGCATCGCCCATCATGTTGTAAGCTTGCGTTTGTAACAACTCTTCTCCACTAAAGGCACCTAAAAATTCTAATGCCAATTGGTGCTCATCGATTCTCAATGCAGCAGCGCCAGCATAATAATGTGCTAAGTTAGCAGCATTTGTACCACCATATTGCTCTATAACACCAGTATAACCAATGAAGTTATTCGCTTGACCTTTTACTTTTCTACCATTCAATGCTAATAAGAAAGAATCTTTTTGCATTTCAACATTTGCTTTGTACAATTCAATTTGAGCAGAATCTTCACGAGGGCCCATGTATATTTGAGTATAATAAAATACTCCCAAAATCAAAAGAACTATAAGTCCAACTCCCCCAACGATTAGGGTCTTGTTGTCTTCAAAATAACTAGTTGCTTTCGTTTGTAATTCTTCTACCGTAAGGTCTTGTAATTCTACGTTCTGTTCGTTTGCCATAATAGTTTGACTATATCTATGTTGTCTTCTTTTTAATTTATTTCGCGTGCAAAGATAAACAAAGTTTTGACCTATTAATTTTTTTTAACCCAAAAATTACTTACAATAATAAATTTTATATCTACAGTTGCTCTAGAAGGCCCTTAAGTTTAGTATTTCTTACTTTTTTGAACGTTTTTAGACCAGAAAGAAAGTCGTTTTTTATTTTTTTTAAGATTTAATTTAATTTTCTCTTCAAAAAATAGACAAGTCTGTCTACTTTTCTTATATTTGTGCCATGAAACATTCAGTAGCCAAACAAAAAATCATTGAAACAGCCTCCCACCTTTTTTACCAAAAGGGATACAACCTTACAGGCATCAATGAAATTATTAAAGAAGCAGGTATTGCAAAAGCAACACTTTATAATCATTTTAAATCAAAAGATGACATCTGCTTGGCTTACTTGGATTATAAGAACAAAGCTTTTATAGAAGATATTCACGCCTTTACTCAAAAAGCGCCTAAAGGAAAAAAACAATGTCTTGCGATCTTTGATTTTCTGCTCCTCTTTTTTCAAAACAGTTCGTTCAATGGCTGTTGGTGTATCAATACAATTTCTGAAATTCCGAGAGAAAACAAGGCCATTCGACAAAAAATTCAAACTCAAAAAGGCGACTTTATGAGTTGGATCCAAGAGCTTGTTGTTTTAAATTTGCCAACAAAATCACCAAAAGAACAGGTTGATCTCGCAAGGCATATTTATTTATTATACGAAAGCGCTATTTCCGAAAGTTATTTACATCAAGAAAGTTGGCCTATAGAATCTGCAAAATTATTTTGTAGCCAAATTTTAGAAGCATAAGATATGACCTTTAAACAGGCTCCATATTTATAGAATATTATTTTTTTATTAATAAAAAGACAGACCAGTCTACCTTTTTTATCATTTAAAACATTATACAATGAAAAACTTAACAAACAAAACAGCCTTAGTTATAGGAGGCACAAGTGGTATAGGTTACGCAACAGCACAAACTCTTTTAGCAAATGGTGTTATCGTTCATATTGCTGGCCGTACACCTTCAAAAGTAGCAGATGCACCTAACCTAATTAAGCATACGGTTGATATTACTAATAAAAATGCTGTTGAAAATTTTATAGCCACTATCGGCAATTTAGAAAAATTAGATTTCCTAGTCAATGCTTCTGGTATCTTTGGCCCTAAACCATTCCTTGATTACACATTAGAGGACTATGATTCTTACTTAGATTTGAATAGAGGTTTCTTTTTTATTACTCAAGCTGTTGCGAAGAAAATGCAAGCTAATCAAGGAGGTTCGATTGTTAATGTAGGTTCGATGTGGGCCAAACAGGCGATCAAAGCAACGCCATCTTCTGCTTATTCTATGCAAAAAGCAGGATTACATTCCTTGACACAAAACTTGGCGATGGAATTAGCAGACCATAATATTCGAGTCAATGCCGTTTCTCCTGCTGTTGTTGAAACACCTGTTTATCATGGTGTTTTTGGAGGAAAAGAGGCTGCTGAAAAAGCACTCGTTGGCTTCAATGCTTTTCATCCGATCAATAGAAATGGAACAGCTCAAGACGTTGCTAACAGTATCGTTTTTCTTTTATCTGATGAAGCTTCGTGGATTACAGGAGCGATTTGGGATGTAGATGGAGGTGTTATGGCTGGAAGAAATTAATCCCCTCTTGTTCTAATACCATAAAAAAGCCTCTAACGAAAATTATTCGTTAGAGGCTTCTAAATTATATGTTACTAAGCAATTAATCCATAATAAAAGGATAATCTTTTTGCTCATAATTGTCTGTATAAATTTCCTCAGCTGGAGGGAATGGAGAATCTTCAGCAAACTTAACTGCTGCATCAATATGTTCTTTGACTCTAGCTTTAATAACATCGATATCTTCAGCCGTTGCCATTTTTTTGGTCAATAACTTTTTCTCAATGATGTTAATCGGATCTTGATCTTTATACTCTTGTTCTTCTTCTTTCGTTCTATATTTCGCAGGATCAGACATCGAGTGTCCTTTGTAGCGGTAGGTACGAATTTCTAAGAAAATCGGTCCTTTTCCAGCACGAACGTGTGCAGCAGCAGCTTCTATTTCACGATGCACGACTTCTACATCCATTCCATCAATTTGTTTGCTAGGCATATCGTAGCCAAGCCCCAATTTGTAGATGTCTGTAACATTTGACGTACGTTCTACAGAAGTTCCCATTGCATAGAAATTGTTTTCACAAATATAAACAATCGGTAATTTCCAAGTCATTGCCATATTGAAACTTTCGTGCAAGATACCTTGACGACAAGCTCCATCACCAAACATACAGAAAGTAGCATCCTTGGTTTCTTTGTATTTTTGAGCAAATGCAATGCCCGTTCCTACACCAATTTGGCCACCAACAATTCCATGTCCACCGTAAAATTGGTGTTCTTTTGAGAAGAAATGCATAGAGCCACCTTTGCCTTTTACATTTCCAGTATATTTCCCGAATAGTTCTGCCATAGCAGAATTGCTATCAATCCCTTTGGCCATTGCCGCACCGTGTTGACGGTAAGCCGTAATCCAAGCATCATTAGGAAGACTAGCAGTTTTCATACCTGCATAAATAGCTTCTTGTCCTATACAAAGGTGCAAGAAACCCCTGATTTTTTTCTGAAAATACATTAAGTTTGCACGCTCTTCAAACTTACGAATGCGCAACATCAACTCATACCATTCAAGATAAGTCTCCTTTTTGAAGGCCTTTTTTCTAGTTGTTGTAGTTTTTCTTTTAGCCATAGCTATAATCGACAATTTGTCTTTAAGAAGTTAGTTTTGGGTTGTACCAAAAAAACATTAGCACCTTTTATTTTGCTAAGATATAGATTCTAAGACAAAGACAAAACAAGTCAAGCGTTTTTTCTTTTTTTTCTTACAAAGAAGCCTAAACTTAGCAAACCCAGCCCTCCCAAAAGCCAAGACCAATTAAAACCGCCTTTTTTATTCAAATAAATAGGGCGATCATTTCCCAAGACAACCAAGGCCGCCCAAAAATTGGGTTGTGCAATAAGCCCATTCGTTCGTTCTAAGTAATCCAACTTAGCAGTTCTTAAGGCAGCAGACTTCGCCATTCCTTGATTTAGGTTCTCATAAAATTGGCGAATAATAATGGCAGTGGAGATATCGTTCACTTGCCAAAGCGTCATCAAAACGCTTGGTACTCCAGCATACATACAAGAGCGCGCCAAAGACATTACTCCTTCTGTTTCAGATATAGAGCCATCGCCTGTCTCACAGGCACTCAAAACCATTAATTCACAAGGAATATTCAAGTTGGTCAACTCATAGGCATGTAGAAAATCATCTTCTAAGAAATCTTTCTTCTCCGAAAAAGCTAAAGAAGACAACATAGGGTTCTTTTTATTCATAACTCCATGCATAGCCAAATGAATAACACTATAATTATTAAATTCCACAGCCTTAAAAGAAGTTTCATTTGCTATTTCACCCAAATAAAAATCACCTTCAAATATTTTAAGCCTTTCCACTTCGTGTTTGGCTCCTGGCAAATCTTTCAATCCACGACGCAATTTCAACTGAAGAGAATCTGATGTTTCAAAAGAAGCTGCATTAGGATTATAAAAAGCTGCAAAAGCAACCATTTTTCCACTTCGTTTGGCTGCCCCTCCATGATTGTGCATCAACAAAGCAGCAGAATACGCGTATTGAACACTTACATGTTGAATCAAATAAGGATAAGTCTCATAGCCTAAGTCTTCTTGAGTTGGAACTTCTTTTGTCAATAAAGATTCAAAAGGAATCCGTCCTAATGCTTTGTCAGGAACAATAATCAATTTTTCAATAGCCTGATCTTTTACAAAATCTTCTACTAACAATTGATATAACTCATAGGCCGATTGAGTATACATCCTTTTTGCGCCTTTTTCATTGTTTGTAATGAAGCGAATATTAGAAATGGATTTTCTGTAATTTGTCACTATTTCCTGAACCTTTAACCAGTTTTCTACTCGTTTTACTTTCAAATTATTTTTGGAAATTCCTATAATATAAATATCATTATTACTGATAAAATATTCTAATAACATTGTTTTATCATCCAATAAGTTTTCTTGGATTTCGGCAACCTTGATTTTATTATCTTGATATTTTAATTGATAATATTCTGGGAATAATGTTTCCAAATTATCAATATGTCTATTTAAAGATCTTGAGTATTCAAACAATTCGCTTTTTAAGGACTTTACCAAAGAATCTTGATGGCCCTTTTCTGCTTGAAGAATTTCTGCATGCTGCTTTGATATCTGACGTTTTAAACTTAGTTCTTTTCTTTTTAAAGAATCAGGAATCCCACCCAACTCCTTGGCATTGTCATAATCCAAGGTCTGCTTCAAAAAAATAGACTTTGACTCTTCTGAGAAATGAAATAAAGTCCTGTAGTCTTCTTTTTCATAATGGATGAATGATAAGTTATGAAATAGATCAAATTCCAAAGCAACAATTCCCTTTTTATCTCCAACACTCGTGTATTCTCTCAACAGTTCATTAGCGTATTCAAGGTAAAAATCTCTATGTTCCACCATGGCATTCCAATACTTTTCTTCCTTTGTTTTAGTGTATAAGTTTCTAAATACATAAGCCTTATAGCCCATCAACAACAATCCAGTTCTAGCACTAAACGATTCCATTTTAGTTGAAGAAGGCAACTTAAAAATAGAGGTGTCATTAAATTCAGGATAATTGGCAATTAAGCCTTTTTGGAACAAATTTAAGGCTTTGGAATATAAAAATTGCTCTCTAGCTACCTTCCCCATACTAAAATAACAAGCACCTAACTCTAAGCTTTTGGCACCCATTATTTGTTGCAATAAAACCATTGACTTATTCAAAAATAATTCGCTCTGCTTAAAGTCTTTTGTTTTTAAAAACAAGACTCCTTTTGTTGTATAAATATCTATAATATAAGGATGATCCTCTTCTGTAACACTGCTTATAATCTTATAAGCTTGATCTAGCCACATCTGGGATTCTTCTACTTCCTCCTCGGTAAGCGACTTATTGAAGCCCATACTAATAATAATTTTCGCCATATTCAAATAAGCAATACCAACACGAGGATTATCGGGACCATAATTCTCCAAAAAGATGGCAAGCCCTTCTTTCCAGTAGCTCATCGCTTTCTTATAAAATTCTAATTTGGTACTGGCACTTGCTAAGTTTTGATAGGCCCAACCAATGTTCAAGTGATTTTCTGGCAAACTCTTTTTGAATACAAACAAAGTCTTTTCAAAATATTCCAAGCCTTTCTGAAATTGCTCTTGTAATGTATAACAGGTTCCAATATTAAAATAGACTTGTCCTATCGGAAGCGCATCAGAGGGTAATTGCTTTTTTCGAAGCTCCAAACAAATATGATACGCTTCCAAAGCCTTCGGATAATTGGCCCTTTTGTCATAAACAACCCCCAATTCGTTATACGTCTGCGACTCTGTCAAGCTCTCTTTGCCTAACTTACTTTCAATAGAAGTAAGAATAGCATCAATGATAATTTGGGAAGAATCCAACAAATTTTGTTTCCAATAGTTTTTCGCAACCCAATTTTTAGCGTCATAATACGTTTCCCAATCGGATGCTTGCTCCGCTGAATCTATTTTTAGTTGAAACGCTTTTGTCGAAAGGACAAACCGTCCTTGTTTGTGTAGGTTCAAAGCCTCTACAAAACGCAGGTCATTAATATCTTGCTGACTAAAAAGGGTATTGCTTAAGGAAAAAAATAAACAGGTCGGAATAAGGAATTTGAGAAGAGAGTTTGTAATACAATTGTCTATTATCATAATTATAGTTCTAAACTTACAATTCACCTAACGAAAAATAGAAAGGGCTATTAGGTGCTTTCAAGTTTATAAGATGCTTTTTATTGAACAATTGGTGCATTTATAAAAAAGCTGGCTAAAATTCTGTTAAATAACACAAAATCTTAGTCAGCCTTTTTGAAGTTGTTTAAAATTAAGTAATAACTTCTAATCAATTTTCATTTCCGGTACTACGCCTCCTTCAGGGAGGACCAACTTACCTGCTGTTTTTTGTTGAATTTCTTCTACAGAAACACCTGGTGCACGCTCTAACAAATGAAAAGCGCCATCTTTGATTTCTAGTACCGCCAAATCTGTGACCACCTTTTTGATGCAATTTACTCCTGTAAGTGGCAGGGTACATTTTTCTAATAATTTTGAGGCACCTTTACGATTGGTGTGCATCATTGCCACAATAATGTTATCAGCAGCAGCAACTAAATCCATCGCTCCTCCCATTCCTTTGACCATTTTTCCTGGAATTTTCCAGTTGGCAATGTCACCATTCTCGGCCACTTCCATCGCTCCCAAAACAGTCATATTAATGTGTGAACCACGAATCATTTCAAAACTTTGGGCAGAACTAAATAATGCTGCGCCAGGAAGCGTTGTTACAGTTTGTTTTCCTGCATTGATCAAGTCTGCATCCACATCTTCTTCTGAAGGAAAAGGCCCCATGCCCAACAAACCATTTTCGGATTGTAAAAACACTTGAATGCCAGCAGGTATATAATTGGCAACTAAGGTAGGAATTCCAATTCCCAGATTAACATAGTAACCATCTTGTAATTCTTGTGCAATGCGCTTGGCAATGCTCTTTTTATCTAAAGCCATGTCTTATTATTTCTTGAGAACCCGAATCATATTCGGGACATTTTTTCTATTAAATTGAAGGATAAATTAACTACGGACTGTTCGTTGTTCAATACGTTTTTCGTAATTCACGCCTTTAAATAATCGTTGCACGTAAATTCCTGGTACTTTAACAGCATCAGGATGAATTTCACCTGGTTCGACAATTTCTTCCACTTCTGCAATCGTAATGGTACCAGCACGTGCCATCATTGGATTGAAATTCTGAGCGGTTCCTTTGAAAATTAAATTACCATATGTATCTGCTTTCCAAGCTTTCACCAAAGCAAAATCTGCCTTCAAAGCCGTTTCCATAATATATGGTTTACCATCAAAATATTTAACTTCTTTGCCTTCCGCTACCTCTGTTCCATAACCTGTAGCAGTATAAAATGCAGGAATACCAGCTCCTCCAGCACGAATACGCTCGGCCAAAGTACCTTGAGGGATCAAATCTACATCCAACTCACCACTAAGCAATTGGCGTTCAAACTCAGCATTTTCACCAACATAAGAAGACATCATCTTCTTTACTTGTTTTTGTTGTAACATCAATCCAATACCAAAGTCGTCTACCCCAGCATTATTAGAGATACAAGTTAATCCTTTGACACCAGCTTCGACGAGTGCTGCAATACAATTTTCGGGTATCCCGCAGAGCCCAAAACCTCCAAGCATCAAGGTCATTCCGTCTTCGATTCCTTGAATTGCTTCTTGAGCATTAGCAACTATTTTATTCATCTGTTTTAAATTTTGTATGAAGTATTCTTTTGAATTATAAATGGTCTCTGTTTCAATTGTAAAATAATAAATCAATTCAAACTTCAATACTTTACCGTTCAAAAATGTGTTGTTAAACTAATGTTTTTTTATCAAAAGAAAATATTTTTGGACAATTCAACCACTAGGATCTTAATAATAATAGTCGTTGCTTCGAACAATATTCATGGTAGACAAATCAGAGTCGTATTGATAAAGCTGCTCCCCTTTTTTTAAATTAGGCCCTTTTCCATAAACTCTAAAAATTTCGACAAAACAAGTAGAACTGTCTATTGCTTCTAAAGTAGTTAATTGTTCAAATCCACAATGAAACTCTCCTTGTATAGGGTAATGTTCAAAGCGATAGCGCGCAGCCTCCTTTTCCAGTTCCTCACTTTGCAACGTCATGCCTTTTCCTGGTTTATAATAGCCTTTACTATATAATAGAGTCTCTTTGTTATGAATCAAATGCACTTCATACGTTCTATTTTTATACAAGACAAAGCGTACTTTATGTGCTTCCAAACAAGTATCACAAGTATAAACAGAAGCGATCCTAGATGATTTTTTGAATTCAATCGCAACCATTCCTGCCGAATCTTGCTCTGGACTTACTGGACGATCCAATACATTCGTCTTGCGATAATCATAATATTGAATACCATCCTTCCATTTTTTTAGCAACTGATATTTTTGTTTGGTATCAACGTTCATGATAAAATCATCAAAAATAAGGAAGCGGAACGATTCAGAAATAGGGGCATCAATAACATTATCCTTGTTCAATATTCTTTTAGGGTTGGCAGGATCTTTAAAATTGCCGACTAATTTTTGCCGCTGCATTCGATATTGGGCATATTGGGGTTCAATTTTATCAGAGTTCAGAGCATACACAAAACGATCCTCATCGTATCTTGTTCTTCCTACTGGTTCGTAAAATTCACAGGTCCACGCTCCTTTTGAATACAGCAAAGCAACGGTATCCACATACCAATACATTTCATAACGTCGATTCTTAAAAACCTTAAGCCGCATGTTACCCTGCTTTGTTCTAATTTGATATACTTCTCTTATGTCCGCTTTATTTTCTGAACTCTTGTAATCATATTCCATTCCCGAATCTCGCTCTAAAGTATTAGAAGAAGTAACTCGTACAATTAGATAAACGGTTACGAAAAGAGCAAGAATACCAATACTACCATAATAAAAAATCTTTTCTTTCATTGATTAGAATTATCATCCAACAAGGAGTAGGTTTAAAACAAAAAACCGCCTGTTTGTTGTTTTCAAAAAAATTTGACAAACAGCAAACAGACGGTTACTAAGATAATGAAAAAAAATCACACCCGCAGCAGCCTTACAGCTAGTAACGGTAATTAATATGCTCTATTTAACCTAAAATAAGTTGCTTAGAACCTACGGTTACCTAAATTATGATGTTGTTTCTTTTCTTTCGGTGCTTTTTTATTTTTACTTGTTTTTGTTCCTTTAGGAGAAGCCGTCTTAGCATTTTTACCAGAAGGGCCATCAAAATAAAACGACAGGTAAATGACACCATTAAAATTATCAACTCCTGCATTAAAACCATTCGTCGATCCAACCAATACATCCTCTGTAATAATAGTACCAGTTGTTTGCTCAAAATACTCGTCGCTAACCGTTACGGCTAAGGTATGACGGAACATCAACGCCCAGCCAAATTCTACTCCTACAGACAGTTTAGGTGCGATGAAGTATTCTGCTCCTATAAATGGACGAACTCCTACACCTAAAATATTAACACCTGTGTCTTTGGTTTTTCTTTTATTTCCATTCAAATTATTCCCCCAATCATAAGACGTTGGAACTAGATTACTCGATGAATAACCATTTCCATAATAATAACGGTAATCATCGCTCTGATTGTAAGTAATAATACCATCTACGCCAAAGAAACCTTGAAATCGGCCTTTGCCTCGGCGCATTTCCCAGCCCAAACCTAGACTTGCATTAGTATAATCTGTAGAACGTGCATCTTTCACCCAAACATCAGGGTCATTTGAAGCATCGTCTCGAACATATTTGTCTTCATCAGTATGGCCGAAATTGATCCCCCAAGCCCAGCGAAAAGCAGTATTTTCGGTAAGCATATATCGTCCAACAAGAACAGAATTACCAAAGATTTGGAAGAATTTGTCATCACTTCCATACGTATTATTAGCATTGCCATTAAAAGCATTACCAAACATATAGAAGAAGGGCACTAAATTTACAGCAACACCAATATCGCCTTGTTCGGGAAGAATCAGTTGTCCTTTTTTACCTCTCAAGCGTTCTGGTGTTTCATCTTGAGCTTGAAGATTTGTTCCTATAAAAAAAGCAACTAATATAAAAATACGGAGGGCATATTTCTTTGAATTCATGTTAGATCTTTTGGGAATGTTTTATAGACGATCTTATCCACCTTAGTTTATAAGTTTTTAAATTTAGTAGCAGGCTCAAAAATACATAAACTATTTGAAAAAGCGTCTAGGATAAGAAGACAAATAACGAAGAGCCTGTTGATTGTTATAACAAACAAAAGGACTGTCTAAAAAAGACAGCCCTTTGTGTGTTATTATAGTGCGGTTTTTTTAAATTAAGCGCTAATTTGTTCTAGAAATAGAACATCATAAATACAGAGCCATTCATGTTGTCAACACCTGCACTAAAAGTCGTTGCAGACCCAGTAACGGTATTGTCAATCATTGTTTCGCCTGTAGTCATCTCAAAATATTCTTCAGACTTCGTAGATTCGAACGTAGAGTTAATCATAAAACCCCAGCCAAATTCACAGCCCATAGATAATTTAGGTGCAACAAAGTATTCTACACCAATAAAGCCTCTCAAACCAGCTCCAAAAGTCATAGAACCACCAGAAGCAACAGTTCTTCTGTTAGCATTTAAGTTAGATCCCCAGTTATAAGAAGTAGGGACAACATTTGCAGCAGAATAGCCATTTGCATAAGCATACTCAAAACCACTTGTTTGTTGTAATCTAAAGACTACATCAGCACCATAGTATCCCTGAATACGTCTTTTTCCTCTTCTAAATTCAAGACCTAAAGCCAATGTATAGTGGCCATTGTCTATCTTTCTAGAATCTTGAACCATAACATCTGGATCATTGGAAGAATCATCGTGAATGTATTGGTTTTCAGTCACTGAAGTTACATTAAAACCAAAGTTTACACGCAATGCTTTTTTCTCATCTAACATGTATTTTCCCATCAAGACAGAATTGCCAAAGATAGAAAAGAACTTGTTTGAAGAAGCATACAAATTGTTCGAGTTGTTGTTAAAAGAATTACCAAACCAGTTAAAGAAAGGGATCATGTTTACACCTAATCCAATATCTCCTGCTTCAGGAAGTATTCTTTGTCCTTTTTGGCCTACTAGTGGTTCTCCATCCGTCTCGTCTTGAGCAGTTACAGAAAAGGCAAAAAGGAAAAATATAAATAATAAAGAAATATTTTTCATATTATATGTTTAAAATTCACACAATATCTACATATTGTATATTAATAAAATTTTTAATTTTAAAAGATAGATTCAGTTCTTATTTCAAAGTATACATTAACTCTAAATTTTTGACATCAGCACCTTCATAAATTGTGTAAGTATCATTTCCTCTTTCGTAGATTCTTGTATTAGAAGTATCTCTAGCAGGCAAACTGCTTCCAGCAGGAAGTCTCCATGTTCTTGTCAAAGACAAATCAGGGTATTTTACAGTAACTGTTGCATTCTTAGGAATTGCAGGCAAAGAAAGAGAAACCATTCCATTAGCATCTACTGTACCAGTCCAAGTTCTTGTTTGATAAGCGAAATTAGTATCTGGATAAGTTTGATAATCTTCAGAATCCATAACAAACTGAATAACAGTACCATCAGGCACTAATTCGTCTGTATCTGTACTTGCTAAGGTATCATTAGCTTCGTTGTTATTTACTTGTAAACCAAGTGTAATCATTCCATTTCCTGGTTCAGCGGGGGTTGTTTGTGTCTTAGTACAAGAAGTACCTAATACAGCTACTACCATCATTACGATAGCAGCAAAAGTCATTTTCTTCATAATTGCTTAGAAGTTTGTTGGTTGATAAATTAAATTGTAAAAGTGTACAGCGGGGAGCATGGGCTTCAAGTGTACGCTATTTGACCACAAAGTTATCTTTTTTTTTTCGATTTAAAAATGTTCCTACATTTCTTTATAGGCTCCATATTAACTTTAACTTATGATATCTCGGCCATATTTTAATACCTTTACTTATCTTCTTCTATCATAATAAGATAGAATAAAGCCTAACCAAAGGGTTAAATATAAAAGTTACACCTTAAGTTGAAAAAAACTACCAAAAAAAACGACGCTACTTTTGGTCTACAAAAAAGCATTAAATCTAATGCCTCTTAGTCATTATTTTTTTTGTATATTTATAACTACTCGTCTAAACAATAAGATATGAATCGAACATTGACTTTTTTTTGTGTAAGTACTCTATTTTTTTTTGGAACCTTCACTTCCACTCAAGCTCAAACCTCTTTTACCAATGTTTCTCCTAGCTTAGGTTTGACGCATATTTGCTTTGGAGAAGAGATGGGAGGTGGTTGTGCTTTTTTGGATTTCAACAACGATGGTTGGCAAGATATTTATGTAACAGGTGAAGGCAAACAGGATGTGCTTTATCAAAATAACGGCAATGGTACCTTTACAGATATTTCGACCAGTGCGGGTATTGGAATGACAGATTCTATTAATACAATTGGCATCGCAGTTGGAGATATTGACAACGATGGTTATCCAGAGATTTTTGTCTCTACAGCAAAGGGGTTCAACAGTTTATTCTTTAAGAATAATGGCAATGGTACGTTTACTGAACTGGCAACAACGGCTGGGATCGTTGATAGCTCTTGGAATTATAGCGCAACTTTTGGTGATTACAACAAAGATGGATTGCTTGATTTATATGTTGGCAACTACATGGATGTTATTAATTTCTTATTGGATTCCAGTCAAAATTTTGCAGGCATGGACCATACCTGTAACAGTAATCATTTGTATTTAAATAATGGGAACACGACGTTTACAGACATTATTAATACCTTAAGTATTGGCGATACAGCTTGTAATTTGGCAACGACTTTTACCGATTATGACAATGATGGTGACCTAGATCTTTATAATGGTAACGATTTTGGAGAATGGGAAACACCCAATAATTTGTATCGCAATGAATATCCACTCAATACCTTCACCGATGTCAGTGTCAGCTCGGGCATGAATCAAAAACTCTATAGTATGGGTATTGCGATTGGTGACTACGACCAAGATTTAGATTTGGATTATTATGTTACGAATATGGGCCGCAATATTCTAATGAAAAATATGGGCAATGGTACTTTTATTGATACCGCAACAGCAGCAGGAGTCGAAAATGCTTGGGTCATTGAAGATTCACTAAAAGCAACAGGTTGGGGAACCAGTTTTATGGATATTGATAACGATACGTACCTTGATTTATTTGTTGTAAACGGCTACATCGAAGCCTTTGAGCCTGTTTGGCTGTTTGATCCAGACAAATTATACCATAATAATGGCGATGGTACTTTTGCTGACATTTCGGATACCGCAGGTGTTAGCAACACGCAAATGAGCCGTGGTTTTGCTTATGCAGACTTTGACAATGATGGAGACAACGATCTATTGGTCACTCCTATCAAAGATATTTATTTGATTGATTCTGTTCCTATTTTATTGTACCAAAATAACTTGAACAACAACAATAATTGGTTGGAAATAAAACTGCAAGGAACGGTTAGTAATCGCGATGCTATTGGCGCTCATATGATTATTTATGTAGGCGGAAAAAGCTGGTTACATGAAGTCATGCCTAGTGGTAGTCACGGTTCTCAAAACGGCCTTGTGGCACATTTTGGATTAGGAACCAATGCAATCGTCGATAGCTTACACATCATTTGGCCCAATGGAGGCCAACAAACGGAATATAACTTAGCTGCCAATCAATTGTTAACTATTATTGAAGGCAATTTTAGTGCACAACACCTATTGAATGCTTCAAACATAGATTTAGCTGTTTTTCCAAATCCCAGTACGAATCATTTCACGATCCAATTCCAACTAAAACGCGCGGTTGCTGTTCAATTAGAAATTAGCAATACCTTGGGGCAAGTACTTTGGACCAAAAGTATTACACCAAGTAACAATGTGCAACAACTTTCTTTGGATACGCAACAACTACAATTAGTGGCAGGAATTTATAACATTGCGCTAAAAACTGACAACAAGGTTATTACTAAAAAAATTCAAATCCTTTAACGCTTTAAAATGACACATAAATTAATTTTTTCGTTGCTTGCTTTTGTTCTTTTTGGACAAAATCTTTTAGCCCAAACTTCCTTTTTTAATGTAGCCGATTCTGTTGGTTTAGATTTTCGTTGTTGGGTCAAAGAAATGGGCGGCGGCTGTGCTTTTTTTGATTATAACAACGATGGGTTTGAAGATATTTATTTGACCAGTGCTCGCGAACGGGATGGTCTCTTTCACAACAATGGTGATGGTACCTTTACTAATGTTACAGTTGCCGCTGGTTTACAAAACACTGCGACCTTCCCTTCTATGGGCGTTGTCACAGGTGATATTGACAACGATGGTGATCGAGATTTGTTTGTGACAACGCTTAGAGAAACACACAGTCACTTATATTTAAACAATGGCGATAGCACGTTTACAGACATTTCCTTGAGTTCGGGTATTTACACAGATTCTACTTGGAATTACACGGCTAGTTTTGGCGATTATAACAACGATGGTTATTTAGATTTACATGTCGGCAATTATTTAGATACATTTGGATTTATCAAAGATTCTACCAACGTTAATATCATTGGTTATCAACATCAATGTTCGGGCAATACGCTATGGCTGAACAATGGGGATTTGACCTTTACAAATGTCTCGACAACAACTGCGGCCAACGAAACAGGTTGTAATTTATCGTCTGTTTTTACCGATTATGATAGCGATGGAGATGTAGATATTATGAATGCCAATGATTTTGGTATTTGGGTCTCTCCCAATACGCTGTTACAAAATAACTATCCGACCAATAGTTTCACAGATATTAGCAGTTCCTCTAACACAGATGTTGCTATGTACGGAATGGGAATTGCCGTAGGCGATTATGATCGAGACTTAGATTTGGATTATTATATCACGAATATTGGTAAAAATGTCTTGCATCAAAATAATGGCAATAGCACCTTCCTCAGCCAAGATAGTAGCGCTGGTGTTTCCAATACCTATGTGATTCAAGATAGCACTTTTACAACTGGTTGGGGCACTGGTTTTATGGATATTGACAACGATGGTTGGGTGGATTTAATGGCTGTCAACGGTTATATTCAGGTAGTTGATTTGTTTCAAACGGCTTATTACGATCCCGATAAATTATACCACAATAATGGCGATGGCACTTTTAGTGATGTTTCTCAAACTGTAGGTGTCGATGATTCTACCGTCAGTCGTGGTTTTGCTTATGGCGACTATGACAATGATGGCGACATAGATCTATTGGTTGAACCTGTGACCAATGATACGTTTTTCAAACGTCCTATGATTCTGCACCGCAATGATTTGAACAACAATAATAATTGGTTACAAGTCAAATTACAAGGTACGATCAGTAATCGCGATGGTTTTGGAGCGCATATTTATTTGTATGATAATGGTGTAACTTGGTTGCACGAAGTCAACAGTGGAGGATCGCATGGTTCTCAACATTCCTCTATTGCCCATTTCGGTTTGGCTGCTGTTGGCTCTGTAGACAGTTTGGTTGTTTTGTGGCCTTCAGGCTTGCGCCAAACCTTGTTTAATATCAGTCATGGACAACGCTTGAATATTATCGAAGGGCTTACAACATCTATTCAACGCAACAAAAACACAACAAATCTAATCTTAGAAGCCTTTCCCAATCCGACTAGTAATGTTTTAAATATTTATACGGCAAGCAAAGGCGCTGCTCAACTAAAACTAGTAGACGTTCTAGGCCAAGTGGTCCATCAACAAGATGTTCAGGCAGGTAATTTGACGCATCAAATTTCTTTGAACGAATTGAACGCTATTTCAGGTTTTTATATCTTGGTTTTAGAAACAGAAAAAACATTCGTTCAAATGAAGATTATTCTTAGGTAATTTATATACTAAAAAAGCTTAATCTATGTACGAAGCGTTTTTCAATTTCACAGATCGATATGTTCTTTTTTCAAAACAAGAAAGAAGAATTATTGAAGCGCATCTAACTCCAAAAAGCCTAAAAAAGCAACGTACTTTAGTTGATTTAGGGGACATCTCTAAGGAAGTCTATTTTATTATAAAAGGCTTGTTGCGCTTCTATTATATTACGGACGAAGGTCAAGAAATAACTGGTTTTATTTTTCGAGAAAACATGATGGCAGGAAGCCACAATAGTTTTTTCAATCAAATACCAAGCAATCAAGTTTTAGAAACGATAGAAGACAGCGAAGTCTTAGTGTTGGGTTATGATAGTTTACACGAATTGTATCGAAAAGTACCGAAAATGAATATTTTGGTTCGTAAAATACTGGAACATCGCTTTGCTGTTGCTCAATCCATTGTTGCGAGCTTAATCATTCACAAGCCAGAGAAACGGTATCGAAAATTACTAGAACAACAACCTGATTTAGTCCATCGAGTCCCTTTGCATATCTTGGCGACCTATATTGGTATAACGCCTGTCTCTTTGAGTAGGATTCGTGCTAGGAAACCAAAAAAGAACTAACAGTAGATTCTAAGTAACGTAAGTTTTGGATTTAAAATAGGGAACAACTCAATTATGACGCTCGTATACTTTTTTTTAGTGAATAGTGAATAACTAAAAGTGAATAGTTCCAATTTTGTTATTCACTTTTAGTTATTCACTATTCACTAGTTCATCATATCTTTACGAGCTCATTATTAATAGTTTAGCTGAAATTTAGGCCAAAATCGAAGATTCAGGAACTAAACTCACGTTAAGTACAGTGTAACATAACTTTCTTTTCCAAAAATCAATTAATTAACAATTGTAAAGGAATCTAATTTTTAGATCACTCATCTTTGTAATATCAAATCAATTACAAAAGAAAAAAGATTAACAATTATGAGAAATTTAGAAACAGAGATCATCATCAAGGCATCTACAGAAACCGTTTGGAATATTTTGACTAATTTTGAAGCATTCCCTTCTTGGAATCCATTTATAATTAGTATAAAGGGCAACCTTGCGAAAGGAGAAACGTTAACTACAGTAATGATGAATGGAGGCAAAGAAAATACGTTTCAACCTGTCATTAAAGTTTTAGAAGCGCATCAAAAATTTGAATGGTTGGGAAAATTACCTTTAAATACGTTCAATGGCAATCATTACTTTCATTTAGTAAAAATTGATGCACAAACAACTAAATTAATTCACGGTGAACATTTCAGTGGATGGTTGAGCACCTTGATTATGAAAATGATTGGAACAGAAACCAAACATGGTTTTATTGCAATGAACGAAGCATTAAAAGCAAAAGCAGAACAAGCAATAGCATAGATGAAAATATTACACACCGCCGATTGGCATTTGGGTCAAAAGTTTTTCCATGAGAACAGGAAAAAAGAACATAAAGCTGCACTTGATTGGCTCGCCAATTATGTGATTGAAGAAGGCGTAGAATTATTGATTGTAGCAGGCGATGTTTTTGATACCGATACGCCACCCAATTATGCTAGGAAATTATACTTTGATTTTCTAAAAAAACTCATCAATTCTTGTTGTGAAGATATTGTCATTATAGCAGGCAACCATGATTCTGCCAATATGCTAGATGCCTCCAAAGAATTGTTCAAATTACTTAATGTCCATGTTGTTGGACACATTACAGAGGAACGAAGCGACCAAATTATTGAAATTCGAGGCTCAGAAGTAACTGGCCCACTCAAAGCGGTCGTTGGCGCTGTCCCCTACTTAAGGGACAAAGACATTCGAAAATCTGTTTCAGGAGAAAGTTATGAAGAACGGGTTGTCAGTCTAAAATCTGGCGTTCAACAGCATTACCAAGAAATTGAAGCCGAATTGGAGGCTTATCATGATAAAAATATTCCAATCATTGTGACAGGGCATCTTTATACAGCGGGTGGACAACGCGAAGATCGTCCCAATAGCATTCACATTGGTTCTTTGGATATTATTGAGGCAGATAGCTTCTCCAAAGATTTCGACTATGTAGCATTGGGGCACTTGCACATGGTCCAACAAATTGATAAACAACGCCCTATTTGGTATGCGGGTGCGTTGATCCCCTTGGATTTTAGCGAATTCAATTATGCCCAAGCGGTTCGTTTAGTAACTTTTGAGGCGCGTAAAATTATCAAAGACAAATCAACAAAAGTCCCTTTGATTCGAAAAATTCGACATTATAAAGGCGACATGGCCTATATTCAAGAAAAGTTGGAAAACTTAGATACAACCGTTATCTTACCAACTTGGTTGAAGATTGAACTGGAAACAACGCATTATTCGCCCGATTTACATTCGGATTTGAAAGAAATGATTGGCGATAAACCAGCAGAAATTATCCTTTTGAATCAACGCTTTGTACAAGAAAGAACAAGCGATGAAACGTATGAACAATTACAATCATTGCAGGATTTAGAAGAAATTGAAGTTTTCAAAATGTGCGCTCAACAAAAAGGGCAGATTGAAAGCAAAGACATGGAAGAACTGGAAAGCAGTTTTAAAGAGTTATTGGGTTGGATGCAAGAGCGAGATGTGGAGTAATGGAACTTCAATTACGATACCGTTGTTTATTAAAAAGAAAAGGTTCTTTGACAATTTTTTCAAAATTGTCAAATGAGGTGTGTAATAGGAGCGTTTTAGTGGCAATATGCACAATACTTATGATAAAGACTTGTCGAAATGTAAAAACACGTACTGTTAACGATATTTTCACCCGTATTGTACAGGTTGACAACGAATGCCATTTAATTCGTGATAATATCTAATGTTATCTAAAAAAATTCTAATTATTAGAACGATGAAAGAAGAAGAAAAAAACAAAGAAAAACCATATAAGCAAGTTATTTTTAACGAAGATGAACTTAAAGAAAATCTATCGGAAGAACAGATGGAGGGCAAAGGTTCCAAAATTTCCAATACTTGGCTGTACCAACTCTTTGTCAAAAGTGCTTATCGCATTATACACAAACCCCTGTCTGTTTTTAGAATTCTAAAAAAAGCAGTGGCTCGTTTAAAAAAATACGACTCCGTTCGTGAGTTTACGGTAGATGCAAAAGAACGCCTACAAATCATCATTCGTATGGTGCAATCCTATGTAAAAGGGGATTATCGTAAGATCTCAAAAACCAATGCGGTGCTTAGTCTTGCTGCGATTTTATACTTTCTATCACCACTTGATTTAATTCCAGATTTCTTGCCACTTGGTTTGATTGATGATTTGGCTTTGTTGACTTGGGTGTACTTTAATTTCCAAGGTGAAGTCGAGGAGTTTTTGGAATGGGAAGAGGAAAATAATATGATTCGTATTGAAATTAAGGGGATCGAAGACAACATATGATCCGTTATTTCTTCCACATTGCCTACATGGGCAGCAATTATCGTGGTTGGCAACGCCAAACAAATGTGCGTTCGGTACAAGAAACGATAGAAGCGAAACTGGCTCAAGCACTTAAATTACCGACGCTTCCTATTACAGGTTGTGGACGAACCGATGCTGGTGTTCACGCCAGTCAATATTTTTTCCATGTAGATTTAAAAGATCCTTTAAGCGAAAGTCGTCAAGCAGAACTCATTTTTCAACTCAACAAATTACTGCCCGACGATATTGCTTTTTTTGATATTCTAGCAGTTAAAGAAAATCAACACAGTCGTTTTGAAGCAACAGAAAGAGTGTATGATTATTTTATTCACACTCAAAAAGATCCATTTCTTAAAGATATAAGCAGCCTTTATTTACAGGCAGCAACAATGGATTATAAAAAAATGAGTGCTGCAGTCGCGCTGTTGTCAAAGTATGAGGACTATCGTGCCTTTTGCAAAAAACCAGACATTTATAATACAACCATCTGTAAAGTTAGTTCTGCCAAGCTCTTTGTCAGTCAGGATGGTTTAAAGCTCCGTTTCAGTATTACTTCTAATCGTTTTTTGCGAGGCCAAATTCGTATCCTTGTCCAAAAACTCATGGACATTGGTTCTGGCAAATTTACAGTCGAAGCCTTTGAGCAAGCCTTGCAAACACTGGAGCGTCCAGAACTCATTAATCCTGCTCATCCACAAGGACTTTTTCTTTCAAAAGTGATTTATCCCTTTTTTAATCTACCAGTCAAGGCAACTTTTAGTCGAGATGACGAATCTTGGCAAGAAATTTAGTGTAAATTACTAGTTGAACTTTCGCATTTTACAACTGCATTAAATAGGATGTAATAGATATGATCATGTAAAAAACAAGATATTGTTTACAATCAACTCTAAATTTCAGTCTCTTCAAATTAATAAAATCAAGCCTGACGCATTGCGTTGATAGCCTTTACTCCTCAGTTGCTGTATTTGTATTTTGTTCAACCCATTTGTAACATGCGACATTTCAGTTTAGTCCCTGTTTAAAATCAAACATTCAAAACATTCCATTATCAATGAAGTTAATCATTCTAACCTTAAGTTTATTCTTATGTTGTCCCACCCTATTCGCACAAGGTGCGCTTAAAGTTTATAAAGCACCTAGTCAAAAAAACGCCACCAAATCATATATAGGTGATTTGAAAGATGGGAACAAACTAGAAGACTTATCTTGGGCTTCTACTAGTTCTAATGCTTGTTTTCCTGCTACTCAAAATGCCAAATTCACAGGCAATCATTTGTTTTTTGTTACCGAAATTCCTGAATACTCGGAAATGGAAATTGAGTTGATTCCAAACGATAAAAATGCAAACATGAGTTTGTATGGCTACCAAACAGGTAGAACAAGCTCTAGCATGGTCCCTAATTTAAGTTCTTGCATTAGTTGTGAAGCTGATCATAAATGGGATCGTCCCCATGCTGGAAAAACACAAGATCATACCCGATCTATTCGATTTACGGCCATTCGAAATTCATACCGCGTTGTCCTTGGAGTTGCAGGAGCAGAAGGTTTGACGAGTGGAGATTTTGTGATTAAAATCAAGACGACATCAAAAGTGACGAGTAATGAACTACAAGAACCCTTGACAATTTACCGTGCTCCGTCTGTCGCTAATGAAACCAAATCTTATGTTGGCAGCTTATCTAAGGGTGTAAAAATTCAGGATTTGTCTTGGGCTTCGTCTAGTTCTAATGCTTGTTTCCCTGCTACTCAGAACAGTAAATTCAATGGAAATCATATTCTTTATCTAACCGATATTCCTGCCTATTCGGAGATGGATATAACCGTTATTCCTAATGATAAAACTAAAAATCTCTCTATCTATACTTATATGACAGGAGTGAACAGCGATGCTGTTGTGCCTAATTTATCGTCTTGTGTTACTTGTGAAGCAGAGCACAAATGGGATCGCCCCAAAAAAGGAAAAACACAAGATCATACCCGCAGTGTTTCGATCAATGCCACAAAGAATCCTTATCGTGTTGTTATTGGTGTAACAGGTGCTGATGGTCTGACGGATGCTGATTTTGTGATTAAAATAAAAACAACAAGTAGAGCCAGTACGATTACAAAAGAACAACAACCACCCCAAGTCTACAAAGCAGCTAGTGAAAAAGGCCAAACCAAAGCTTATAAAGGTAACTTGGCAGATGGTGTTCTAATACATGATTTATCTTGGGCTTCGTCTAGCTCTAATGCTTGCTTCCCCGCTACTCAAAACAAGAAATTCACAGGAAAACATCTCTTATATGTTACTGAAATACCTGCTAATTCTAAGATGGAAATTACAATTGTACCTACCGATAAAAATCATAATATGAGCCTTTATGCTTATAGTATAGGAACAACAAGTGACGCAATGGTTCCCAACTTACCTTCTTGTGTTAGTTGCGAAGCAGAGCACAAATGGGATCGTCCTCATGTTGGTAAAACACAAGACCATACCAGAACTGTTCGACTAAATGCAGTTAATAATCCTTATCGTGTCGTCATTGGTGTGGCTGGTGCCGAAGGTCTATCAGAAGGCGATTTTGTGATTAAAATAAAAACAGAATAGTTTTAGGCTCTTTACTTGCGTGAACACCGCAGTTACATGCGGTATGTATCACTTTGTTTGACATTTTTTTCAAAATGGTCAAATGAGGTGCGCAATAGTAGCGTTTTAGTACGTTGTTTAAAGTATTTTGGCAAAAATTGTCGGAGAATCGAACAAAATACAAGGTGAAAGTTTCGAAGTATTTCGTAATTTTGAGATAAACACAACAACAAAGATAAATTAACGATTATCACGAAACGAAATTCAGCGAAGCTAATTCGTTGTTATCTTCTAGATGTAACTGGGAAGTTACTCCTACAAGATAACTTAAAACAAACCAAACAAATATGAAGCACTTATTCCTTTTAGTACTCGCTTGTTTGCCTTTTATTGGCGCAGCACAAGAGAACGTAGAAGCCCACGGAACCTTACTGTATTATACCAAAGATAAAATCCTACACGTCAAAATTCATTCTGGGCATTTGCCACTCAAAGGACAGGCGGTTTTGGTTGATAAGTCGTTTCAACTAGGAAAAATGAAAGGCACGCATAGTCTTGCCGAAGGCAAAGTAATTGGTGGAACAAACAAAGATCTTCAAATTCAAGTGTCTCAATATACGTCTACCGTTACACGAGATGGCGAACAACATCCTATGTGTGCAAAAGGAGATGAATTGATCTTGCAATGGCCTCCTAATAAAGCAGATTTCGCACGGGCTCATTTTGATGAAGATGTCATTACAGCAAAGACTGCTTTCTTACACTATCAATACGATCAAGCCATTGAAATGTTTGACAAGTTGATCGAAATAGATGATCATTGTTTGGATTGTTATTATGTTCGTGGACGCTGTTATATGGCTACCTATGAAGAAGGTAAAGCGATTGCTGATTTTACCAAAGCCATTGAATTACATGCCACAGAAGTTGCTGGTATTGAAAAGGCTTATCAATATCGTGCTATGGCTTATTTTAATACTGGTGCTGACGAAAAGGCGATTGCTGATTATGATAAATTACTGACACTAAACCTCAAATCAGAGGAGATTGTGTTCTTACTTAAGAAGAAGTTAGAAATCTACAGCGACGAGGAAGTCAGTCACAAATACGATCATAAAGAAGCCTATGAACATGCTTGTGCCTGTGTCAAAAAAATCAAAATTTTGGAAGGCGATAATGCAGAAAATGAAGGGCTTAAAAACAAACATTGCGGCACAGAACACCCTGCTGAAATGGTTGAAAGTCGCACCGATTTTGAAGTGGTCTCCCAAAGCGAAGGCGGTTACGACTTAGTGGTCAAATTAAAAAAGGAAGCTGGAAATTGTTACGATTTTCACAAACTGCCTTATAAGAATAAGATAAAAGCAGGTTTGATTGGTTCTAGCCACACTTGTAGTGAAGGCAGTGCGATGTCTATTGCAGCGATCAAAATCACAGCCATCAAAGGCGATCTTATTACCTTCAAAATTTTGTATTGGAGTAATACCATGAATGGCGAGTTTATTATTCAAGAATTCAAACCAGGTGACTCTTTTATGGTCTGGTGGTAGAAGTATTAAATAGCGTAATTTTAGTTCTTTAATCAAGTAACATGAAGCAACTTTTGATTTTTAGTTTTTTATTTTTTGGAACCATTTCTTTCGCTCAAGATGCAGTCCTTGATGCTGCTTTTGCTTGGGACAAATCCACGCTTTATTTTACACATCAAGACAGGGTCGTAAAGTATAGTTTGGATTTTAATAAAATTGAGGCGACTACTTCTATTGGAGCCGCTTTCCCTGGTGTTAGTTTCAATTATTTAGATGCGATCTTGGATAATGGCGATGGTTTTGTTTACTTTTTTTGTGGACAAGAATTTATAAAATTTAATAAGAAAAGTAATTTTGTTGAAGAAGGCTATCCTCAATTCGTGCATGAAAAAACTTGGACTGGATTGGATTTCCAACCAATTGATGCGGCCTTAAATTGGCCCAATGAAAAATGCTTTTTCTTTGGAGGAAAAGAGTACGTTCGTTATCATCAAAAAGAAGCAAAAGTTGAAGTAGATTATCCCAAAACGATTAATACTACAACTTGGCCAAAACTCACTTTTGACCGTATAGATGCGGCTTTGAAATTGTCTAAAGACAAAGTCTTTTTATTCAAAGGCGATCAGTATGTTAGTTTTGATATTTCTAGTGACAAAATGGACGCTGGCTACCCTAAAAGTATTCGTACTTTTCCTGGACTCTATGAAGCTTTAATGACAGGAGGAACTGCTGTAGATAAATTCAATTACGATAAGTTTATTACCATTGACAAAAGCATCGAGCCAAGTCTTTATCGTGTACAACAAGAAGGCATTGACTTGCTTTTCGACAAAGCAGCAACGACCATTACCTATGTTGATTTCAAAAATAAAAAGCAGCAACTTTACCCTTGGTATGGTAAGCATATCGTTTATTTAACCAAAGAAAAAGACCTCAACAAGGAAGCCATGTATTTGTTGGTGGCTTATGCCGATCGGTTTTGGGAAGCACTAGAAGAAGTAACTTTACAAAGCAATCCTCGTGCTCATAAAAACTTTTTAGTCAATGGCCGTTCTACTATTGCTGTATTAACAAAAGGTTCTTTTGGTAAAGCCCAAAGCAACAGTGGGTTTAATGGGGTTGAATTGAGTCCTGCTGGTTTTTCTTATGAAAAGGTGTTGAAACATCTCAAGGAAGAAACCATTCTTGAAATTGATCCTGCTGCTTATCAAGCATTGGCAGGTAATTTTGCTATTTTTGAAAAAAAATTGACCATTGACGATAAAAAACATGCCTTTAATTCGCATGAATTGTTCACTGGTTCTTTCAAGAAGCTTTGTACAGCTACTATTTTTGAATCTCTAGTACCTCCTATTGATAAAAATAGTTCGCATGAAGAAGCTAAGAAAACATTGATGAAATCCTTGCATCAATATCTAACCGATAAAGATAAAACGATTGACAATACCATTCTCCAAAAAGTAGATCATCAAGGTGGTCCTAGTTATAACTTAATGGCAACCTTGCTCACTTTTATTGGACAAAACTATGGGGGCCAAAAAGCGGTACAACGCATGTGGAAAGCGCTCCCCTATTTGCGCAAGCCTGAAAACAAGCAGGACTTGATGGATAATTATTTTGTTTTGGCTTGTTTTGGCGCTCAAACAAACTTGACACAACTTTTTGAACATCAGTTCAAATACAACATCTCAGATCGAATTCAACAAGAGGTTGAAGAATTTGCAAAAGGAAACTTTCAATAAAAACTATGAACAATCAATTATTTGAATCTTTACAGAAAACAGGTTTCTGGATGCGTATGATTGGCTTTATATTAGGAGCCTTTAATGCTTTAGCTTGGTTTATGTTGGTGTACTATATTATCAGTTACGATATGTTGCGTTGGCCTTTTCCTACAACAATAATTACCATTGCTATAAGTGTCTCTACGGTTGCTTCTATTAAAGCCATGCAGGCTTCGTTTTCGATCCGAAATTATATACAAAATCAGGACCCTATTCAGTTACAAAAGGCATTTGTCCATGAAGGCAACTTTTGGAATTCTCTAACACTCTTGTGTATTACAGGAGCTTCTACTATTTTACTAGCTTATTTTAGACTACTATAATTTATGGCCTTCTCTGACCTTCTAGATGACGAAAATATCCAAGAAAACTTGGATACCGATCTTGTTTTCGAGTATTCTAAAAAAATTGCGTCGCGGGTGCGTTTTTTGACCTTTTTCTTTGCCTGTTTTGCCTTAGCTCATACGCTAATTACGTATGAAGTCTTTTCACATCCTAGCCCTTCTCGTTCAGACTTTTTGATTTTCTCCTTCATCATTGCTGCAACTCAAGGAGGTTCTATTTATATGACTTATCGTTTGTTTTCTTACCAAAAAAGTATTTTAAATACAAATAATTGGATTACTATCTTTGACAATAAGTATAAAGTATGGAGAGCATTGGCTATCATATTTTTATTCGCCTTAGTTCCAATTTCTTATCTTATGTTAGATTCGATAGGTTATCTGTAATTTGACGCAGGTCTTTTTAATAAACAGTTAGAACACTTTAATTTATGGCTTTTTCTGACCTCTTAGATGATGAATATATCCAAGAAAATTTAGATACAGGTCTTGTTTTACAATACTCTAGAAACATTGCACAACGAGTTCGTTTTTTGGCCTTCTGTTTTGCTTGTCTTGCATTGGCTCATACGGTAATTACGTATAGTTTTTATACGCAGCCATCTCATTCTTATCCAGTTTCTTTGATTTTTTTCTTGATCATTAGTGCAACTCAAGGAGGTTCTATCTATATGGCTTATCGCTTATTTTCTTACCAAAAAAGTATTTTAAATACTAGTAATTGGGTTACTATCTTTGACAATAAATATAAAGTATGGAGAGCATTGGCTGTCATATTTTTATTCGCCTTAGTTCCGATTTCTTATCTCATGTTGATTCGATTAATCGCCCTTAATTCGACGCCTGCCTTTTAATAAACAGTTAGAACACTTTAATTTATGGCTTTTTCTGATCTCCTAGATGATGAAAACATCCAAGAAAACTTGGATACAGATCTTGTTTTACAATACTCTAGAAACATTGCACAACGAGTTCGCTTTTTGACTTTTTTCTTTGCTTGTTTTGCCTTGGCTCATATGATTCTCACATACAGGCTCTTTAGCAATTCTCATGGTCGTAATATCGGCTTTTTGATTATCGCCTTCGCTATTGCGGTCACTCAAGGAGGTTCTATCTATATGACTTTTCGTTTATTTTTTTACCAAAAAAGTGTTTTAAATAATAACACATGGATTGCGATCTTTGATAATAAATATAAAGTCTGGCGAGCATTAGCTGTTGTCCTATTATTAGCCTTGCTTCCTATTAGTTATCTCATACTTGATGCGAATCATTTTATTTGAAATTTTAACTTTTTTTTTACGTAAAAACAAAACGACTTGCTTACTCCTAGAGAATAGGAATTGGTGAATAAGTAGTATGTAATAAGTCATTGCTAATCAAGAAATAGCTTATAACTTCTTACTGATTGCCTGCCACTCATGTATCGGGCAAAAGGCCTTTAATCTATCTTTCCACACCATTTGTCAAAGAACCGCAAATTATTTAGACCCTTTTCAAAACAATATTGGCTAAAAAATGTAGTACATTAGGTAAGCAATAACGATACAACAACATGACCGATAGAAAAGGATTTATCTTCAAAGAATACGAAGCACCACATCAAGAGCCCTTTGACAAATTATTTGAAATTTTCAAGGAACTGATTACACATACCTCAGGTGATGTGGACGAAGCCATTGACTGGCTGCGCCAGTTGGACAAGGAATACGAATTGACAACTCCTGAGTATACTATTGATGATTTTGTAGCAGATTTACAAAAAAAGGGTTACCTCAAAGAAGAGATAGATCCTAAAAAAAGTGGCGGTGGTGGTCTCAAAATTACAGCAAAAACCGAACGAGCCATCCGTCAACAAGCACTCCAACACATTTTTGGGAAGCTCAAGCGCAGTGGTTCTGGCAATCACAAAACAAAAAAAACAGGCCAAGGAGATGAACACAACGGAGAATTTCGAAACTATCAATACGGCGATTCATTAGAACGCATTTCGATGACCGAAAGTCTACGCAATGCGCAGATCAATAACGGCATTGGTGACTTCAAACTGACGGAAGACGACTTAGTGGTCGAAGAGACTAGTTTCAAAGCTCAAATGAGTACGGTTTTGATGATCGACATCAGTCACAGTATGATTTTATATGGTGAAGATCGAATTACGCCTGCCAAAAAAGTTGCTATGGCTTTGGCCGAACTAATCACAACACGTTATCCTAAAGATACGCTAGAAATTTTGGTTTTCGGTAACGATGCTTGGCCAATCAAAATTAAAGATTTGCCTTACCTCCAAGTAGGCCCTTATCATACTAATACTGTTGCTGGACTACAATTGGCTATGGATATGTTGCGTCGAAAACGCAATACCAACAAGCAAATTTTCATGATTACCGATGGCAAACCGAGTTGTATTCGTGAAAAAGATGGTTCTTATTACAAAAATAGCAATGGCTTAGATCGCTATATTGTCAACAAGTGTTACAATATGGCTGCGCAAGCCCGAAAACTACATATTCCAATTACAACGTTCATGATTGCTCAAGATCCTTATTTGAGAAGTTTTGTAGATCACTTTACAAAATCCAATCAGGGAAAAGCTTTTTATACAGGGCTCAAAGGTTTGGGCGAAATGATATTCACCGATTACGAACAAAATAGAAAGAAACGAATCCGATAATATACTGTTAATTATGACATCAATAACAACACTAGGCGAACTCAAAAAATCTGGCTACCAAAGTCGGAGTATCAAGGATGAATTGCGAGACAATCTCATTCTGAAAATCAAAAATAAAGAAACTGTATTTAAAGGTGTTTGGGGTTACGAAAACACGGTTATTCCTGAGCTAGAACGCGCTATTTTATCAAGACACAATATTAATTTATTGGGATTAAGAGGGCAAGCAAAAACACGTTTGGCTCGCTTGATGGTTCAACTTTTGGACGAATGGATGCCGATTGTTGCAGGTTCTGAAATCAACGACGATCCTTTGCAACCCATTTCAAGGTATGCTAGTAATCTGATTGAAGAAAAAGGCGACAAAACGCCTATTGCTTGGGTGCATAGAGAGGAACGTTTTGCCGAAAAACTGGCCACGCCTGATGTTACGGTAGCCGATTTAATTGGTGATGTAGATCCGATCAAAGCAGCGACCTTAAAATTATCCTACGCAGATGATCGAGTGATTCATTTTGGTATGATTCCAAGAGCCAATCGTAGTATTTTTGTCATCAACGAATTACCTGATTTACAGGCTAGAATTCAAGTAGCCTTGTTCAATATATTGCAAGAAGGCGACATACAAATTCGTGGTTTCAAATTACGGATGCCTTTAGATGTTCAATTTATTTTCACAGCAAATCCCGAAGATTATACCAATAGAGGCAGTATTGTAACGCCTTTAAAAGATAGAATTGGTTCACAAATCTTGACGCATTATCCAGAAACAATCAAAATTGCACGAACGATTACAGAACAAGAAGCAAAATTAGATCAACGCCAAAGCGACAGTATTCATGTACCTTCTTTAGCCAAAGATTTATTGGAGCAAATTAGTTTCCAAGCTAGAGAAAGCGAATACATTGATAGCAAATCTGGCGTTAGTGCTCGGATGAGTATCACGGCCTTTGAAAACTTGCTCAGTACTGCCGAACGTCGTGCCTTGAAATCAGGAGATGACAAAACATTGGTTCGTTTAAGCGATTTTATGGGCCTCATTCCTGCCATTACAGGTAAAGTAGAATTGGTTTATGAAGGCGAGCAAGAAGGCGCAGCTTTTGTGGCAGAAACCTTGATTGGAGAAGCTATTGTTAGTTTATTTGGGCATTATTTTCCTAAAATTTCTAAATTACAAAATCCTAACACAATAAGCCCTTATCAAGATTTGTTGGAATTCTTCTTCGAAGAAAGTGGCTTTGAACTCTTGGATGAATTGCCAGAATCGGAATATCGTGCACAATTGGACAGCATAGGACCACTGACTGAATTGATCCAAAAATATCAGCCGAATACACCAGTAGAAGATCAATTCTTCATGAAAGAGTTTATTCTATGGAGTTTGGCAGCGCAAAAGAAATTAAGCCGTGATCGTTTTACAGAAGGTCATGAATTCAAAGATTTACTAGGTTCTTATTTGAATGAATTGTAGTCTTTTTATTCTTTTAATTCTTAATAAGCTCTAATATGCAGATGTCATATTAGAGCTTATTTTTTTAATACGATATTAATTTTGAATTAATAGATTTACTTAAAAAGTTACGATTCAAGTCATTAATTACCTTAAATCTATCATCGCAAATATTTACATACTTTCGAAAAACAACTACTAATTTATTCTAAAGCAATTTAGATTAACTAGGCTTTACGAATAGCTTTGATCTTTACTTTTGAGCCTACTTTCATTCTTTCATTAGTATTAATTGTAACATTATCAGTTACAGGAATTGATTTTACTTTCTTTGAAATAAATTGAAAAACAGAATAACTATTTTCGCCTAACTGTATTTTATCTCCATGATGGAGTTCTGTAGCACCATTAATTGGCACCCTACTACCATTAAGATATACCTGTTCTAATGGCTTAATATAGACAGCATTTTTGTCTAAGAATAACTCAGCATGCCTTGGCTTAACAAATTGATCCAATTGCCACCACTTAACATAGACAATACTTTTAGGATGACTTCCAATATAAACAGGATCCCCTGTATTTAGCCATTTACTGATAGAAACAGTTCTACCTACCCACTTCTGAGTAGAAGCGTGTGTGGGTAAATATTTGATTTCAAATTCTTCCAGGTTATGAACAACTGCTATTATTATACCTCCTAATATACCTCCATAAATCATATACCCTAATAATCGAGCAAGTTCTACGCCTATGATCTCAACCAAAAGACCTGTGAATAAATAATAAAACTGAAAAGCAATTACCCCTGCAATTAGTCCTGCAATTAATCCACGACGAGTTGTAATGCTAGATTGAATACTAATTACGCCTCCTAGAACCACTCCAAATATAGTCCATGTGATTAACATTCTGCAATAATCTGATTCTATAGGTAACCATATTGTCGTTAATATAGACAAGAAAAAAAAGGAAACCGTACCTAAAATAGCTCCTATGAATACTCGTAAGCCAACTCTGCTTATTGAAACTTTTCGAGATTGACCGAGTTCTTCTACAAAGGATAAACAAGTTCCTAAGCCTATTCCCATAAAAAGTCCTACAAACATTTGTAGATAAATAGTCCCTGCCCTTTGTACTCCTTTTTTATCAAAATTGTCTTCTAAAGTTTGCATTAAAAAACTTATTTCAGTTAAAGACAATAGGGCATCTAAAAACCAAGTCAATAAGCCTGCTAGCACTCCAAACCAAATCCAATTTAATCGTTTATAAGCTCCTTTTTGTGAGAAAAAATTTCCTTTTATATGGTATTGAAAAAAATGACTATAACCATTAGAAATAAACCCTGTGCCATCTTTTTTTGCTTCTTTCCAGCTTTTATAAGTTATCATTTTATCTTCAAAAACGACAACTTTATCTTCTAATTGGTAAGAATTATTTGTAAGAGGATCTATCCCAGTTATTCGATCTTTCTTTATCTTTTTATAAGTAAATAGATGTTTCTTTCTTAATTTATAATCTCCGTAAAAGTTGACAGAAAAATAAAATAAAGTAAGTAGGAAGCAAACAATGAGAATACCGATAATTAAGGTAGAGAGATTGAAATATCTGCCTGCCCCTGGTTCTGGATTTATTACAAATTTCCTAATATTAATGGGCCGAACATCTGACCCTAGCGCAATATTTTGATCTCCAGATATCTGTAATTTACTATCCTTATAATCAATCCGATAATTCCTATATTCTCCTTTGCAAATAGCTGTTTCTACATGTGGTTCAACGTATATTTGACAGTTACTGTTAATTTTATCTGTAACGGTTTTTATCGTAACTTTTAAATCACTAGGATCAACTTTAGTAGAATAATCATCATTAGGGTTTACCGTTCGATTACAAAGACTTTCCAAGAATGATTCTTCAGGTTGAGAACCAATACCAATAGGATAAACTCTAAAACTACTATCTAAGCTAGAGATTGCATTAAAGACTTGATATTTATGAATACGTTTTGCTCCTTCTTGATATTTTGCGGAAGAATAGTTTCTTACATCATTACGACCATCTGTTAGTAAAATAATTACTTTGTCTCCTTCTTTTTTTTGTAGTTCTTGTATCGTTTCAGTCAGTGAAAAATTTAAGATTGTTCCTGTTTCGTAATAAGTAGATCCGCCATGACGAGGTTGCCAATTTTTTATTTTTATAAGACCTATAGTTTTATCATAATTATTGATATTAACAGGAGTAATCGGTGTTAAATGATTTGCAAAAGTGGCAAATAAAGTATTAATCCCTTTTGAAGATAGATCTTCTAAAGAAGTTTTTATAGCTTCTTTAGCCGTATTTAGTTTATCTTCTAGTTTACCATTTTTATAGATGCGCATACTAGAACTAACATCTAGTAAATACAGAATATGTAAAGGAACTTCCTTTGTTTTGTTATACGATTTCATATCCAAAACCGTGAGTTGTCTTTCTACACCATTTTTCGTTTCATAGACCTTGTATTTATCAAGTTCTTGACCTAAAGGAGCTCCATTTTTATCTATAGCAAGTACACTTAGTTTGATGCGTCCATTATCAGGCATAATTTTATCAATTCGGAGTAGATCTTCCTGAACTGGTTGTTGTGCTTGTATACAAAGGGAGGCTGTTAATGCATATATATATAAAATAACTTTAATTAGCCGATTCATAAGATATTATAGTTTACTGTATGGCGGATTCAAGGGACTTCCAATCCAACCATTCTGTTAAGTAGTCTGTTTTATTATTACAGGTTTGGTCTAATTTTCTAGAAAAAATTCCAGTTTCTAAGCCTGTAGTTAAGGAATCTATTACTAGGGCAATTTGATAGGGCTGAGTAAAAAATCCATTGTGTATTTTAAAATCGGTAGCAGAGAGATAAGGGCTATGTCCAGGATGGGTATGAAACCATCCCATCAATTCTAAATTGGGGAATTTTTCTTTTTGTTCTTCTAATTCAAGAATTGCCTCTATTCCAAAATCTAGTTTACTAGGACCACTGTCAGCTACTTGAGTAGCAGAGATAAATTGTTCAACACTGATCAAATAGTTCGAATTTGCTTCTTCATATCGCCCAAGTAAAAATCCACCAACTTCATGTACAGGCATTTTTTCAATACTTTTTTGTACCCATGAAGATATTGATCGAATGGCATGATGAGCAAAATAGACTTTTTGTATGACTGTATCAGCTACATAATCGCTTAGGGAAATAAGATGAAAACCATTCTGATTAATAAGCTCCTTTAATTTGATAGTTGATTTTTGAGGCTTATTTATTTTTCTTATTTTCATTGTCTTTGTTTAATGTTTGGAATAGTTCTTTTAATTGCTCCCATTGGTACCAATCTTTATTGGATCTATGATCATTATTAACTTCTTTTATGAAGGTACCTTCTTGGTTTTGAGAGGTTCTACTAAAGAAAGCATAAGCCATTGTTGGATTACTTGCTCCAACAACACTGTCTAACTCCATTGCGATTTGATAAGGTTTGGTAAAAAATCCATTATGAATATTCAAGTCAGGGCCTGATAAGAATAAGCCATGTCCAGGGTGTGTATGAAACCACCCAATTAAGCTTAGATTGGCTGCTTCTTGCATGGCTTGGTCCAAGGCTATAGCAGCTTTAGCTCCAAATTCTATTTGATAAACACCATTTTGTTCTGGTTCTACAGGGACAAATTGCTCTAGGCTTATACTGTATTTTTTAGTCTCATTATCCTGGTGATAGCGGCCTAATAGGTAACCTCCAACTTCAGGTATCATTTCATTCTTTAATTCCGCAGTTCTACTTTGTTCATTGATGAAGTTATCTAAAACGGAAAAACATTTTTTATGCACAAGTATGGACTGGATGAGACTATCGTTCCAAACTTCTCCTAAGGTTAATGATGCATAGTTATCCTTTGAATTAAGCTCAACAAGAAAATGTTTTGTAGCTACGTTAGCTCTAGGACTTTCTTGAAAAATCGGTCTTGGTGATTTGATTTTTCTAAAAAAGAAAAACAGAGCTACAACTACTATAAATAGTAATAATATAGCCAAAAGAATATATAACAATGGAATTCCTGTAGGAGATATACTTATAACAATAGCTGATTCTCGTGAAAGCATGCCTCTTTGGTCAGAAAGTCTAAGCTTGTAAACACCAGCATTTAAATCCAAATAACCTATAGCTATATGTCCTGATGCGCCTTGTAGGTTTATACGTTTTAGTATGTTAGACTCTGTTTTGTCATAGATGACTAGTGCATACTTTCCATTACCACCTGAAGCATGATAATTGATGCTATCTTTATTTTGACTTAGAGGTAATTTTCCTTTTACCTCTTTTAATGTAGTGTTTATATCAATGACTATTTTTTCATTGGGTTTATCAACAAATGCAATAACAACATCAAGTTCTTTCTCTTCATCTTTAGGGTATGTTAGATGATATTCGCTTTCACTAATTTTGTTTAACTTAAAACTGTCGATATCATTGCCACGAAGTGTCCCCTCTGTATTCCATATTCTTTCATATTTTGCTATAGAATAATTCGTCTTTATTTTAATTATTCCTTTTGTTTCTTCACTAATGATTGCGTTATTTTTTGTTTGAAAGTAAAGTTCTATTACTGCTTTAATATAATATTTACCACCTTTACCATAGGTATTATAATAAGTTTGAGAACCCTCTTTTCGTAATTCTTCGAATTCGGAATCAAACTTGGAAAATTTACTTTCTAATACATTTAGTCGATCTTCAAAGTTAACATTTAGCCCAATAATAGATTGGTGTTTGTCTCTTAGTGTGTCTAGTTGCGCTATCAGTAAATCAACATTATTAGTAGAAAGATCTTTTGCTTTATCATCTAAGGTTTTAAAATCTTCTTTAAAATCTTCTATCCTCTTATTTATAGCATCTATTTCCTTATTTCTCTTTTCTATATTTTGTGTAGATATAGCTCTAATATTTTTTAACTCATTATATAACTTATACTTTTCATTAAAAGCAATTAAGCTACCCTGTCGAACATCTAGTGGAGTAATTATTAAAATAGAATCTAACTGTTCTTTGGCGATTTTGCGTTTCGCCATCTTTTGCATAAAAGGTTCAGTATAGCTACTATCTCCCCCCAAGGATAAATACTTTTCACAATCCTCTAAACACTCTTGATAATTTCCAGTACAATTTGTGCTAATACTGTCTTTCAATTCGTTTAAAGTATCTTTTTTTGTTGGGCTGGGTGATGTGGGAATAGTAGTATGAGGGGCATTGATTATTTTGAATTTTAGGGAATACTCTCCAGAGTATTCCTTTTTTCCATTATTTCCACCCATAATTTTATCTGCGTTGGCCTTTTTTACATATTTCCATGAAATTGTAAGTGTGAAGGTTTGATTAGTAATTACAGTTGAATCAATTGTGTAATTAATAATTTTATGAGTTTTTTTGAAATTACCACGAGGTTCAGCGTTTCGACCTGGGTTTGGGTTAAAACCCTTTTTGTAAAATGTTTTAGGTAATAAGTGCAAGTCCTTTTTCTCATCTCTAATAATACCTTCAATATCTATTGGAGATGCATTGTTTTTTGGAAATGATAATATAAGCCCTCCATTCTTAGCATCCGAATCCGAACCAATATGGATACTTCCACATCCGATTTCAAGTTCTCTTTTTTCTTTCAGCAGTTTATAATCTAACTTACAAACATGATGATTTTTTTCTTTTTTAAATTGCAATTTTTGTCCATTAATTTTCACATCTACCTGAAGACTAATTGGGGTATTATTGTCATCCCCCTTCTGAAGAATAATATTCTGCGCCCAAAGCCCCACATGCCCTAACAGAAGGCAACAAAGCCAAACAAATTTTATAAATTTATATTGCATCATTAATGATTAGGTATAGAGCTGCCTTAATGGGAACCTCCTTTGTTTAGGGAAGTTCCACATCAAGCAACTATAATGTTTAAAAAAATGTTTTAGGATTTAGCTAATTGCTAGGTCCAATAAAGATTCTTTTTATTGGATTAGAATCGGCTTTAGGTCGGACGATAATCTTAGGCATGCTTTGTCGAATTTCGCTTTTTGATTTGTTCGTCGCATCAGCAATCTTTTCTATTCTCGAATCTAGCCACTCTTTCGTGGGATTTAGGAGTTGACGTGGATCGGTGTAAATGCCTTTTGCTTTATCAATAATTCCCATGGGTTTAGCATATTCTCGAACCCATTCGGCTGCTTCAAGATCTTCTGGCCATGGCTGCGTATTAAGCGCATGATAGTTTTTATACTGTAACATTTCTCCAATTCGCTCTAGTAACATATCCAAGGTATGCCAAGCTCCAAGTGCTCCAGCATTGATGCATATATGTCCTTTGGAGGAACCCGATGAACGAATATTAGGATGCCAAATATTTGTCATCATGTAGCAACTAGGTTGCCCTGCTAATG
>JAVCKV010255926.1:0-15304 GCA_032274145.1 Herpochondria borealis
CCGTAATGACGGTATTCAAATTATCCACAGGCACCATCAAGCGCCAAAAACCGCTCTTTATGGATGGGCACTAGTTAACCGATGTAAATTCCGATTCAATCGGTCTAAACTCGCAGTTCGTCGATTGTGTGCGGCCGTTGAATGGCGGGCGTGTGGGGTACCTGATTGATCAACAATGCTTATGACAACGGTAGTGCGGGTGATTGGTTCGGTTAGTTTTGCGACAGAAATAGAGCAGAATTTCCGTTGTAATCCACAATTGCCGAGCCCGCTGGGCATCTGGTCAAAATGTGCTAACACTTAGCGATCATTAAATTCGTTCTGGGAAGTGAAATGGATAAATTGATTGAAATAGCTGCCCAAAGCATTGCTCAGGCAACGCACCCTGTTAGCTTTTCAGGGGCGGGTTTAAGCGCGGAATCTGGTATCGCTACTTTTCGTGATAAAAATGATACCGGGCTGTGGTCAAAATTTGACCCTACTCTGCTTGCCTCTCAGGATGGTTTTCGCGCTGACCCGTCATTAGTAATCGATTGGTACAATCAGCGCCGCATCGCTGTGGCTGCCGCGCTGCCTAATGCCGCACATCAGGCGCTGGGTGCTCAGTGTGGCTGGACTCATATTACCCAGAACGTTGATCATCTATTAGAAGCGGGTGGTGCTGATCCTAAGCATGTTATGCATCTGCACGGATCATTGTATGAAGATCACTGTAATAATGGGTGTGGTTATAGTGAGGAAACCAATATGGAAAGCCCGCCTGACTTGCACCGCTGTCCTGAATGTAGTGGACTGATGCGCCCGTCTGTAGTCTGGTTTGGCGAAACACTTCCCGATACAGTATTTGAGAACGCATTATCCGAAATTGAAAGCGCGGATCTCCTGTTGGTCGTTGGCACCAGTGCAATGGTGGTGCCTGCTGCTTCTCTGATAGGTTTGGCAAGGCAGAATGGCGCTAAAATTGTTGTCGTCAACACGGAGTTTTCAGAGGCGCATGATGAACGCGATATCCTGTTGACAGGCAAGGCCACAGAGATTTTGGTCAAGCTGTTCGCCTGAGTTTAAACACGCCTGATATTCATCTGTTCGTAGCACATGGAAAGGTGTCTCGTGTGCATGGGAATTTGCGTGGAAAAAGTGAGTGCGGTTGTTATATGGTTTATTGTTCCAAAGTTCCATGTAACTCGTAGTTGTCCTGCATGTGATTGGTGTGATTAGGCCATCTGATTGACATCTAGCAGTTAGCGCTGCAGTATTATTTGGGGTTCTTCGCAAGAAATATTTTAATGCATAACACACAAGAAAAATGGGCGGCCTGGCTTTATCTTTTGCCTGCTCTGCTTGTATTACTGGTAGTGGGGATAATACCGATCTGTTTTGTTGTCTTCTATTCTTTGCATGATACGTTTGGCGGTAATGTATTTGTCTGGGTTGGCAGCCATTGGTTCACGGAGGTGCTGAGTTCGGTCGAATTTTACAAGTCACTTGCGCGTAGTCTTTGTTTTGCATTATTGGTTCTGTCAGTGCAGATTCCACTGGGAATAATTGTCGCGTTAAGAATGCCCAAGTCGGGAGTGTTGGCTACGATCTATATAGTATTGTTAGCGATACCGATGCTTACTCCTACAATCGTAGTAGGTTATCTCTGGAAAGTGATGATTCATCCCGATACGGGTTTGCTGTATCAGGCGCTGTCGGTTATCGGCTTTATACCTGATATGAATAACGCCATCTGGGCTTGGTTTGTGTTGCTGCTAATGGATACTTGGCACTGGACCGGGCTTGTTATTTTGTTGTGTTATGCGCGCTTGAGAACCATACCCAGCGATTACTATCAAGCCGCTTCAATCGACAGCGCCAGTGCCTGGGCGGTCTTTCGATATATTCAGTTGCCAAGGTTGAAGCTGGTCTTGGCTATCGCTGTACTGTTGCGTTTCATGGATAGCTTTACGTTGTATACCGAGCCCTATGTGATCACTAGGGGTGGGCCGGGTGTTAGTACAAGGTTTCTCTCTCACGAACTAGTGCAGACGGGGCTTGTTCAGTTTGATCTCGGTAAGGCGGGTGCAATGGCAGTTATCTACTTTGTGATCATGCTGCTGGTGTCCGCCGGGTTCTATTGGCTGATTGTGCCTGCTGGTGAAAATAGGAGACCTCTGTGATAAGCCGTTTTTCTTTCATTCTGGCGTTTTTTGTAGTTCTTGTGATGATTCCGATTTATTGGCTTATTGTTATCAGCTTGCAGAGCAGGGGCGCGGCTACCGGATCGCTGGTACTGTTTCCAGCGCAACCCACACTAGACAACTTTAAGCACATTTTGACAGACCCTGACTGGTACATGGGTTATATCAATGCGCTTGTTTATGTCACGATCAATGTGGTGATTTCGATGAGCGTGGCTATACCAGCTGCCTATGCTTTTTCACGGTACCGTTTTCGAGGGCGCAGGTTTTTATTCTTCGGATTACTTATGCTGCGTATGATGGTGCCGGCAATATTATTAGTGCCGTTCGTGCAGATATTTTCGACAATTAACCTTATTGATACTCATATCGCAGTTGCCGTTGCGCACTGTTTTTTTAGCGTGCCGTTGGCCATTTGGATACTCGAGGGTTTTATCTCTGAGGTGCCCATAGAGATTGACGAAAGTGCCGCCATCGATGGCTATGGAACCCTCGGCTTTTTTCGCCGCTTTCTGTTGCCTCAGATCGCGACTGGTATCGCAGTCACAGCTTTTTTTTGTTTTATGTTTTCATGGGTGGAGTTTCTGCTATCAAATGCGCTGACCACGATAAATGCAAAGCCGTTTGGTGGCATTATGTCCCGTGCAGGGAGTGTGATGAGTGCAAATGTACCGGTTTTGGCCGCTGCTGGTGTGATTGGACTGGTCCCCGGTGTGATGCTGTCGATCATTATCCGGCATCATCTGGCCCGTGGGTTTTCGCTTGGCCGAGTGGCCTAACCATTCAAAGTAGGCCGTACTGTTTTGATGCTTGTTGAGCGTTGTGGGCGATATTAATGGGTGTGAAATAGTGCGAACCATCGAGATGCAGTAGCGCGAGCTGTTGGCTTGTTTGTAGGGTGTTGGTGTGTAAAGGCTTATCCGTTGATCGATCAAGAATTCTTATATTGAACAGCAGTGATTATGGCCTGGCTTCGAAGGTGAGCAAAAGTAATGTGTCATCTGTCGCGCCGATGATAATGGCCATTCTGCCGTTGGGTGTTTTATCCATGCTGCAGAAAATGTCGCTGATAGTCGGCGTGTGTCAGTCTGCGATGCATTGGAAGTCAATGTACGTTTTTGTCGGTGGCGTGCCGTTTACGAAGTCACGAAACCGTTGTTCTTGTGCCCACATTCCTCGTGGATACAAATGGTATGGGTCGCCAACGATGACATAGTCGCTTTCTCTGCACGCACGGTTCATTAGTTGGTATCCGTTGAATCGCCCCGAATCTCTTTGGGCATCGCTTCCATTGCTCTTAAAGGACACGGTGCCAATTTCCTTGGCCCTATTAGAGGGGGCGTATGAACTCCAGGGGTAGGGGTTTTTAACAAGACGTGCGTTCCCACAAGCTGTCAGGCATAGAACAGCTGTTATAGTTAGTATCATTCGCATTTAGCACTTCCGTATGTTTTTTATAATTCTGCGTGAATAACTTGGCCGGTCGTATCTTATATAGACTAGGTCTCGTCGGAAATGGTGTAACTTTTCCATTTGGGTCAAAAAAACGTCAGGCCGCATTACCGGTAAATGTGTGGGTCAGTGTCGCTGCGTATCTTCTGGAGTTTGCATGGATAATAGACCGCGGCAGTCCGTGGAGGGCCAGATTCACCGGTGGGGGTTAAAGATCCCTACCTTTAGTGCCTCAGTGTAAACGCTGATTAATTGTCTTAAATGGCTGCGCGTGTTTGCAGAGTGCTTCAGAATGCCGGCCCAAAGTCACCCAAGTCACGATATCTCAAGTCACTCTATCGCCCGATAAATGGTGCCCTGGCTCGTTGAAAGCAGCAGGTGTGTGCTTTGTTTCAGTGTAATGACGCCAAGTTAAATGTTAGTTGCTGCAGGCCGCTAGCAAAACTACCAGTTATTTCATATCCGTTTAAATAAGCGATTAGTGTTGCTGAGGCACACGCTTGAGGAGTAGAAGTTTTGCGCGTGTATTTTAAAACCCTGGCCATCGTAGCAGTTTCGGTAGGCTTTCAGTTAACCGCATGTTCTGGTGGTGGCGATCAATGCCAGAATATGGATGGTGATTTTGGTGCCTGCACCGTGGCCGCGCCTGAGACAGGTCAGGCCCTTGAGCAGCCAGTCAGTGGCGAGGTCGGCGCTGAGGTCGACGCCGAGGTGGCTGTGACGCCCGATTCCGACAATATCGACACTGTAGAATCTGAAGTCACAGAGGCTATAGAGACCGAAGGGGTAACGGCTGAAAGTGTGGTGACAGAAGGCACAGAGCCTGTTGGCGCAGAGACCGACAGTACTGTGACAGAAAGCACAGAGACTGTAGGTACAGAGACCGAAATTGTGGTGGTTGAAGGCACTGAGACCAACACTGCAGAGATAGAAATTGTAGAGACTGAGGACGCTGAAATTGTGTTTGGAGAGGCTCAAGGGTCTGTGTTGGGTCCTGTCGCGTCGGGATCGACCGAATCTGCTGGATCAACTTCAACACCAGATCCGTCCGGACCGTTCAGTAAGTTTCAACTAGATGACGTGCTCTATACCAACAACGTCTACGACGGCAGACAATTGAATGCCAACGATAACTGGCGACTCATTTCCTATGATGGCGTGCAGGATTTCGTTAATTGGAGCGTGCCTGTCGTCAGTGCCGCGCATGACGATCCCTGTAGCCACGAGCAACCCTTTAGTGATGTACTGCTAAATTACCGACTGACATCTAAGAAAGATTCTGTGTACGAGCGAAACACTTTCGTTCGTTCTTTTCCGACGATGGTGGTGGGCACGATGGGTGGTCGCTATGAATCCTGGGGCGTAGAGTGCGGTAACAGTAGCCAGCTATCAGCATCGGCGCAGCGCACTGGTAATTCGCCGGTTTATGATATGACTCGTGTCGCGCCTGAAACCGGATTTCCCATGTTGGCTGGAGATCTTAACTCAAGCGTATTGATGTCAGTCAAGGGTGACATTCACTCGGGCGCTGCGGCGAACGGCATCGCTAATATATTTGTGGATAGTTACTGGCATAACGTATCTAACGCTGAGCTGCTGCCCGGTGGTGACACGGCATTTAAAGACACGATCAATGGTATTAATTCAGATGTAACAGAAACCTGGAACCTGAATATCTGGTTTGACTGGCCGCGTCACGAAGGCTCGGTATCATCATGGACTGGTGGTTTCAAGATTGGTCAGGTCGAACTAAGCAACAATGAGGTGTTCGATGTCTACTTCAAGCTTGAAGGTGCTCGCACCGGTATTCTGCCGGATTGCCGACTGGGCGGTGAAGACAATTGCTTTCTATATATCGGACTAGTCACCACCGATCTCAATGCGGGTCGGGACGGTATTACTATCGATTATCTTGAAATTTCTAACTGGATGAAGTCGGCAGAATTCCGCGATTTGTTTCTAAGCGGTGCGTATGAAACAGATACACCAAACGCAAAAGCCTACTCTGTATGGAAGTTAATTGATGGAACGGAAAACGACAACAATGCAGATCCGGCCTCTCGGGGTCCCCGGTTTCCGGATGATCAACACGTGATTGGTGGTCTGCATATGGGCAGCGAACTCTGGTTTAATCCGGACGCGCAAGAGGCCGAGATCAGATTTTCAGCAATGGGAATTTATGTTGATGGCTTGGGTACATTTGGTTCATTTGAAGATTTTCGCTAGTTAACAGGTTGAATGAGAGTTTATTAATCATGAAGAAATTAAATTTTACCCTGTGTGCGTTAATCGTAGCTGGCTTGAATGGATGTGGTAACAATAATAATACCGGTCAATCTGGTTTAGAGCACTTGCCAGTGCAATTTGATGCATCATCTGATGAAGATGGGTTAGGCGATTCGACATCAGGCGTTGATCTGGTATTAAGCGACGTTAGCTTTGTCGATGGCGTACAAAGCGAAGCTGGGAAGACCATCGCTATTGAGGCCCGGTTGCAGAATAACGGTGACAATTCCTACGATTTTTCTAATGTTTCGATGTCATTGGAGTATTCGACAACGCAGAGCTTTGACCGAGTTTACAGGTCAGTGGTTTTTGATATTCGCCAGATAGGGGGTAACGGAGATTCAGTTAATGTGTCTGCGCGAACCAATGCTGCGAGCTTGCCCAGTGGTAGTTACTTTACCCGCCTGGCGGTAAACCCGGACTGGCGGTTGTATTTTGACAACCTGCCAGTCGATAGTGATTATTCCAGAACTTCCCGTTACCTGCCTGAATCTGATTATGGTAACAACGTGAGTGAAACGTTTCAGTTTGACGTGATGTCAGAAGTTTCGTGCATCGAGGACGGCCTGGAGCCTAACAACGAATTCGGCAGTGCAACTGTATTGCTGCCTAACGGGGTCGTCAATGGTTCGCTTTGTGAGGATGACGTTGATTTGTATTCTATTCAGATTAATGGTGGAGACATTGTCGCGGCCAAGCTGGACTATTTAACGTCCAATCAACTTGGCAAGACCCGCTATTTGGTTCTAGACCCGCAACATAAGCGAGTCGGTGACAGCGCGGTTGCTATTTCTGGTGAGCAAATCCGCATTGCTGCCCCCGTCACTGGTGAATATTACCTTGCGCTATACGGTGATCGGTCTGAATACAGTCTGTCCCTGATAGACGGGGCTAGCTTATTCGATGATCCGATGAGACCTTTTTTCACATCTGAAAGTATGCAAGGTCCGTACAGTCCGATTTATGGTGAGATAACACTTAAAAAGTTGGCTTTCGATAAGGAAATGCTCATCGGTGAGATTGCTAGTTGTGGCATCCAAACCGCAAGCTACCAAAATGAACAGGCAGTTGCGTACGCCACGCCACAGCATTTTTCAGCGGACCATGTGTTTCGTTTTGTCGACAATGATTCTTACCTTGTAGATGGTACTTTGTATTCCGGTTGGGCGACTGATGATGGGGACATAAGCCATATGTTCTGGTACGAAAATTTGTTTCCAGGCTGGGCAGAGGACATTGGTGATGGTGGTTGGCGCTATTGGGCGCCCGATGGTCTGTCATACGTTGAGTGTAATTTAAACTAACGTTATCTATCCAGGGGATGTTATCCCCTGGATTTTTTTGGCTGATCAGAGCCGCTTAGGTCTCTGTGCACAAGGCTGTTAATCGAACGCCTTACCATTGCCTTCGGTAAGCTATTGTCCGTGTGAACAATCTCTCACGATAAATTAACCCGGGTTAGACGGTGCTATACCCTAGTGTTGCATAAAATTTCGAGTCCAGGAGCTTATAGATCTGCATATAAGGCGCTGCACGGAATTTTTACTGAATTGAGTTTAGTCATTCTAAGGGATGTTCAGGAAAAGTGAGTACAGCGCCTTAGATGCCGCTATAAAAGCAGCGCAGCGGTTCTGGGCCGAAATTTTTTGCAACGCCAGGGTATAGTTTTGAGTCGGGTTTGCAATCAATTGGCATGGTGCAAATTCGCTGTTACGTGCATCTAATCTTTACCGCGACATGGCTGCAATAGAGTTAGCGATCGCTTTAACGGATCTAGCGTTGTTTTAGTTATTTGCTAGTAAGCCTATACATAGCGCACACCACAGAAACATGATCACCGAAAATACGCCATTCCAGTGCCACGACAATCGTGTACTCGGAATCGAAATGATACGTCCCAGTATCAGTGGTACTCCACCAAAAGGCGATGCGGTCAGGTTCAAGGCCCAACCCCAGCTCAGCGAGCATGCAAGCAAGTTGGGATCAATACCCTCGAAAGGCAATGTTGAGTAAAGTCCGCCCATCACAGTGACCGTTAAAATTGGTGGCAGTGCAAGATTGGATAATACTGGCACCAGCGCCATGACCAGAAAATACAGCCACGGTGCACCAAGTGAGGTAATGCCGGTAGCGTCTGCGAACCATGAGGGGTTGATCAGGGCAACGACAATCACCCCGATGTAGCCGGCGCTGGCTAGTGTTACGGCCTCTGGTACGCCGGTGGGCACTGATTCTTCAGCGATGCTGCGAAGTCGGGTGAAAAACCCGCTGAAGCAAGTTACAGTCCTCCTATGTTGTACCAGTAACCACAACACAGTCACCAAAGGACTGGCGAGCATCAAGGCGGGTACTATTCGGGATTGGCTAAGCGTCATGGTGATCACTGACACGGTAAGCAGTGTCAGGCAGACTGCCGCCAGCCGACGGCTTGATGCATAAGGAAAATCATCAGTCGTGTTGGATGTCATGGTTGGGCGGACGATATTCGTTAATGCTGCCTGCGCCTGCCTTCCGGTATAACGGTCAAGCGACCAGCCAATCAATAGTGCCCCGAGCACAGCAAAGAACCCATAGGCGCATACCAGCAGTAGATTTGCCCCCTTCACCACATTCACGGTAATTGCCATAGAAACCGTGGCTGGTGACCAGGCAACTGTCCATGAAAACCCGCGCATCAAGGCCGAAATCTGCCGTTGCTCACGCCACTTCACCACTGCCTCTTGACCTGTCTCGACAGATCTAGCGCCTCGCTGGATAAGCGGGCCCAGTAAGGTAAGCGCACCAAAGTTCAACACCATACCCAGTAAATGTCCCCCGCAATGAATTGCTAGATAGCGTCGCCCCGGGCTTCTGGTGGTCAGGTACTGACCAAGCTTCAGCACCGATAATGAGGTTACCGCACCATCCGTAGTAAAGAGAGCAACACCATAAATGCAGTAAGAAATGCCGCCTGCAAACCTGCGCGTTCGAACAGTGCCCATGGGGATTGTGCCAGCAGCAGTGCAAAAACAGTGGCTAGGCCTGCCAGCGATAACAACACTTTTTCTCGCAAAGATAACTTTGGCAGTGCGGCCACAAGTAGTATCAGCAGAGCTGCAATAGATGCTATGCCGCTGCTATCAAGATGCAAGTGCAAGTACAACAATTGAAAAAAACCAACGCTAAGCAGGGAAGTTGAAATCAGTCGTTGTGATGTGTGGCGCAAGGTAGTTTCTACGATCGAAAGGACTGGAAAACTGGACTCACCATAAGTGACCTGCCGCGATTAAACAAGCAAGTTACCTGGCAGTTGCCCCCGTCACACCTGTCACTGAAAAGCTGAAGACACATTGTTGATCTGATCGGTCAAATCGCCCGATCACAAGGCCCGGTATTTTGGTGTCTGACTCTAGCAAATCCTCTGTTGATTCCGTCAGATATAGCGATACGCCGGCGGTAAGACCTGGTAAGAACTTCATTCTGCTCTGATAAAGATCGACAGCACGCATCTCTTTAGTCTAGGTCCATGCCAGCTCGCTTGGGGAGGTTGATCTGCTATTCAGCTTCACTCTTTTTTAAGGAGCGGAGGATGCTGGTAATTCGATTAACTACGGTCCGGTCTACTATTTTGAACCAATGGTTCTGATGGCGACAATCGACGACAGTACAAGTGTTAATTTGGCTGATCAATCTTTGCGCACTCTGCGCGTTTGCACGACTTGTTCAGCACATGCGGCTGCTGTGGCCCGGCTATTCTCCGACAGGCATCAGTTGCAGTGGAATTTCGTGGTAGCGGATGATGATGATCAGCCATTTAGAAATTACCTGCAGGTGATGGCGGCATATGAGAATGGCGATTGCGATGCGGTGGTGGGGCGGCACTCTGTGTTGCAGAAATACAGTCGAGATAATTCTTCAAAGATCGTGCTAATCAGTCAGAGCAATCTAGTGCCTTTGGGGCTTAACTACGTGACGCCGCATGTGGTGGCAGTGAGTAATACGGACGAGCACTGGGAAGACATTGTTAGTCACGCAATATGGTCAACAATGGATGCGGATGTACGTGGATTTGATAGTCAAAGTGAAGAATTGTACCAGCGGCACTCTCTGTGGAAATCGCTGGGTCTTGACTCGGCGAACTCCGGCAATTGGTGAGGGTGCTGGGTAACTATCGGGAAATATACCAACGCAACCTTGCTGGGCTCAGTCCTGACAGCGGCGCAAATCGCCGTTATCTTATTGATGAACGAGGCATGTTAATTGTTCCACAATAAGTGTTTGTGTAGGGACAGTAGCTAATTACGAGTGTTTTGCGATAGGGTTGTGGCGGTAAAGAATAATGATGGGTTCGTTTGTGTTTAATCGTAAGTTGAGCTTTTTGTGTGCCGTTAATATTAGCCAGTAGCATTAAGCCGCATCGATATTTAGATAGCCCTTGATCGCACATTTTTTGATTATGTGAAACTATTAATCATTAAGTTAAAAGGATAAATTGTTCATGGTTTCATGAATCAATTGTTGTATTACGAAAATAAATACATTGACGGAGATTGAAGGTGCCATGAGAGAAAACTGTTCGGCTAGCTCTTAACAATTTACACTATCTGTTTTTCTAAAATTCTTGCCCGCCCTAAAAGCAATTGTGTGTATGACAACAGCAGCGCCGTGTTTGTGCTTTCTAATCCAGGTGGTGTGAATGGCGGCATTTTTTAATCTAACTTTTTAATGCAACTATTGCTGTTCGTTGTCTGCCAGAGACGCATGGCTAGGGATAAACGTTAGCAGTGGCTTGATCAGATTGATTACTTTTAAAATGCAAAGGAAATAAATGGTTAGCGGCGTAAGAAACGATAATTGGGGAGATGTAGCTCGTGTTGGTATCTTCATCGTTGGCAATGAGGCAGTGCCGGAAGCAGAGTGGTGGGCAATGGCGCCACCGCAGGTGTCAGTGCATGCCGCGCGTGTCACTGCTGGTGCGCCGTGGGCGGCTTGGAGCGCAGGCCGAACAGCTGTCAAGCTAGCTTCTGATCTGCAGCGCGGTGCTGAGCAATTTGCGAGTATGCGGCTATCGGCTGTCACCGTGGGTCATAGTTCGAGTAGTTTTCTTGGCGGTGAAGGATGGGACCAGGCGGTGGTCGAAAGTCTTGCCGATACCCTTGGTGAGCATAGTGTGATCACCACAAACGGTCTGGATTGTCTGGCTGCATTGCGGGCCTGCGGTAGCCGCCAACCGTTGTTGGTGTTACCGCCTTGGTTCGGTCCTAAGATAATTGCCGCTGCTGTGCAATACTTTACTCGGTATGGCGTGATTCCCACTACTGCTTTATCGTTTGATCCGGGTTCAAAATGGCGTGGTGTGCCAGCTGAGTTTATGTATTCAAAGGGTATTGGTTTTGAACAAGAGATTGATCCTTTGTACCAGCAGATCTTTAATGCTTATGAACCGTCCGCCGATGGAATTCTGTTTGCCGGCACTGGATTTCGTTGTGTTGCACTTATAGAAAAACTAGAGAGTGTGTTAAAAGTGCCGGTGATTACAGCTAATCAAGCCAGTTTATGGCATTGTTTGCGGTTGGCCGGGGTCAATGCTTCAATCACTGGCTATGGCCAGTTGTTAACACAGCCATAATGGGGGATGTCCAGGTACCTAGCTCATTGGTGTGAGCATATTGTGGTTTTTCAATTGCGGTGCTGAAATCAAACGAAGTCGCCATGATTTTTCAGCTTATAACAAATTTGTTAACGTTACAGGTTATGGCTTATGACGCTTATTTCAACTTGCGTAAGAGATGCCGATGTTGCTTTTGAACGTCGTCCTGGAAAATTGAGACATTTTGAATAGGCAATAGCGACAATGATCAAGGAGATACGGTCGCCTAATCCATTAAGGGGAGGGTTTGATGAGCGTTGTCAAGAAATCAGTTTTTGCTGAGCAAACGTTGTATGCGTTCATACGCGTCGTTGAAGGTGAGAGGAAATTTTAAGGGGGTGTGCAGCTTTGAGTCGTGTGCCGCGAGTGGTAACCATTAAGCTTTACCGATGTGTTGCATAGAAGAAGGCGATTTGGTTTCTTGGGTTTTTATGAGGGTTGCGCTTCATAAGTCGTAGATCGTTTAGGGATGATGATGTTTGATTGAGCAGTGATTGAGCAGTGATTGAGCAGTGATTGAGCAGTGATTCTGCGGTGATGTGGTGCATTGCTCGTAGCGCCCTGTGATTGCCGGGTCTGTTATGCTGCGGGCGCAGCTTCATTTGAATAACTCAAATTAATAGGAAAAATTATGTTCAGTCACGTAATGCTTGGTGTTAATAACATGGATAGGTCGAGAGCTTTCTACGATGCGCTATTTGCAGTCCTGGGCGCTAAGCCCGGTGTGATGGACCCCAAAGGTCGCTGCTTCTATTTCAACAAGGGTAGTGTGTTCATGCTCAGCAACCCGATCGACGGTGAGCCCGCTTGCAATGGTAACGGCAGCACTATTGGCTTTACGGTCGATGGTCCAGCGCAGGGTGATGCTTGGCATGCGGCAGGTGTTGCAAACGGTGGAGTTGCTATCGAAGATGCACCTGGAATTCGTGAAGGCGCTACTTCAGGTGATATCTATCTGGCCTATCTGCGTGATCCAGCGGGTAATAAAATTTGTGCGCTGCATCGTATTCCTGCTGCCTAACCCAGTTGCAGTGGTGCGCTATCCAGGCCAGTGGTGAATGGTTGCTTAGTCTTTGTGGTCTTGGCGTGGGGCTGTCCGCCGGGTGCAGTAATTGGGGTTATGTCAACACAGGACTCTTAAGAACTAAATGGATATCAGCTCTGGTATAGCGTGCCACCTAGTTCTGGTGATGCTGAGTCGCACTGTTGTTCGGTTTTGCCGAGTGCGGATATTCACCATCTTGCTCTATATCGTTTCGATGCTTACTCGAAAGCGGTGGTGCGGAGTTTTAGTTTGTGCTGGGCGCGTGTGGAGCGCTGCGATACCAGGCGGATACTGGATGTTTTATCGAATCGATAGTCGCAGTGATCATTGCCGTGGTGGTTTCTATTAACTGCGGATACCGAATCTGGTGTGGCTTTGCGTCTGGTTGAAGCAAGCTGTCTTGGCTGGGAGTTTTTCTTCCCGCTCTAGTTGGCCGGGCTCGAAAAATAGAGTTGTGCTTTGCTGTTAGCTAAAGGCTTTGGGATTGGTGCCTTAGTGTTGTTTACTTCCCATGCGGTTGTCAGGGGGCACTGCACTTTTCAGAAAAACTAAAATGACGAAGAGCCGTGGTGTTTCTTCGTCATTGGTCAAGGTGTCAACGCCAAGGTGGCTGGCGTGTGCCTCTTCACGCACACACCATATTTGCCAGCTTGGTTAAGTGTTTCGGTTACAGGAAATCCCAACGAACACCGACATGCACGCGATTGTCGATCTCGCGATCTTCAGGGCGTGTATCGACCTGAAGGAATCGCGCTCCGGCATAGAGCGATGAACGCGCTCGTAGTGGGAAAGTAAAATCAAGCTGAGCGTCTATAGCGCGATCACTTGCTCCGAAGGTCAGGATATCGGGTGCATAGTAGACACTGGCTGAGAACTCCAGTGGAAGGGCTTTGAACGGAAGATTGTAAGCGGCCTCTAAACCAAGCGCGGTGGCAAAGGCGTCTGTGTTTTCGGTATTCAACAGAGCGATATAAGCGCGAGTACCAAACGAAAGTCGAAACGAATCTACAAACGATGCATCCACAGCCAAGCCGCCGTGAAATACAGTGTCGCGCTGCTCGCTGTACAGTGAAGCCACATGAACACGGCCGTTTTCAATTTTAAAGCGCGTTGTATCCATTTCAAATTTTGCGAATGCTACCTTCTCGCTCAAATAAAAATTGATACGCTTGCCTTTTAATGATGGCACAGCCTTCTTGGGTGTCATGGCATTTACAATGGCCTTGAATGCGGCGTCACCGGCTGGTTTCTCTGCTGCGGCTTCAACAAGCCTGACAGGCAGTGTCGGTCTTTTGGCCGCAGTAGGTGTTGCCGGTTTTGCTACCAAGGCTGGTATTGGAACGACAACGCCAGCTGCTGGATTAGTCTCGAGAGGCAGCGCTGTGATTTGACTTACGTCTATGACAACGCCGCCAGTGCCTGGGATTTGGCCTGCCGCGTATGGGGTGGTTGATAAGACCAGGAGTGCGAGTGTGGTGATTGTGGTGGCTGTTTTCATGCTGACCCTGAGGTAAGAGCGTGGATATTGCGATTTTGTAAGGGGGATAGTGTGAGGTGAGAGCCGTCGTAAGAATGCGACATTGATCACACTTATCGGGCAGAAGTCAGATATTCACTGGTGTCTTAGGGGGGGATGTTGGTTTTGAACCGCTAGGAGCAGCGCCAGTGGGGTGTCATAGTCCTGCAACTGCGCTACTAGTCGGTTCGCAGTCCACGGGTTGCCAAGCAATCAGTGGCATTGATTTGATAGATGTTCCTTTATGCGTGGGCTCGGTGAGTGGAGCTCAGTTCTTTGGTCAACTTGAGTTCAGGCAGGAGGGCAGAAGGCCTTGGTCTCCTGCGGGTTGATAGAAAAGTAGTATCAGTCACCTGGTGCTAGAGTTTTTTGAGTCCGTGCTTGATACCCTGGTTACGTCCCATGGGACAGGGGCAGGTCATGCTGGATTCAAAATTTAATCAGGCCGAACAGGGGCCAGGCAAAGCGTGTCGATTCGCTGCAAGAGACCGGTGCGCAATTTATGGGGTGTTTCGCAGTGGTGAAGTTGCTGACGGCACACGTGTTTAAGGTGTTTCGGCTTAGCGCCAGTGGTTACGTGACGCTTTTAAGCTGTGTGCCGTATATGCACTTAAGAAGTGGTGGGCCCGGTAGGATTTGAACCTACGACCAATGGATTCACTTTGCCCGAACGTTTCCGAACGGAGCGGACTATCTCATCACCCTCAGTCACTTTTGTGACTGGTGGGGCGCGGGAAGCTCTAGCCTGTTATTAAGAACACTGTAGTTCTCAGGTAGTCTCTGCACCTTCCAAAGGTGTACCTTTGGCTTGGCTCAGGATTGCCTTCAGCCTGGCTGTTAAGGTTTCCCTGAATTCATCCCGTTCATTCACCATTTTACAATAGTGACGCACCATTTTGATGAGTCCACTGCTCTAACCAACTGAGCTACAGGCCCACTGCGTCGACGATTGTACATCATTAGGACAGGGCGCGTCTCGTGAATTTAAAGGTGGATTTGCTCTGCAATTTAACGGGTCGGGAGCTTCATTGAGAATAGTTTGAATTGCTGCGTAAAAGAGCGCTTTATTGTCAATGAAGGCGGTGTTTCACACGTGAATCACAGGCACAAAAAAGGGTGTCAATAGACACCCTGTTTCGTAGATGGCGGAGCGGACGGGACTCGAACCCGCGACCCCCGGCGTGACAGGCCGG
>JAVCKV010256037.1:0-15302 GCA_032274145.1 Herpochondria borealis
AAGTTTACTGCACTCGTCCTCGCCTTCCGGCCCCCTTCTCCCCCTCTCTATAACAACCCCTCTCACCCGTTCTCTAAAATTATGGGCAGCACAAGGTCCTGGCCGTCTGGCTTACGTCCCCGCTGGGCGTGTGACCAGATGTAGCTGTGCGATCACACGCAAGCCACTCGGCGCCTCCTTCTCTTCAGCTGGCGAGTGGTTTCCCGATCTACCTCCCTCTTCCGTGCCGCTCTCGGCCGTCTCCCGACGTCGAGCCAGCCTCGCGTGGTATCACAGCGCACCCGCTGTTCAACTACAAAAAGTGCGCACAACCGTGTGCAGGACGTAGGCGTCCGAGAACTCATCGCGGGTCCGGACGAAAGTGGGCAATAGTCGAGCAAAACGCGCTAGAATGAGAGGGAGTTGGAATCTTTCGGAAGGGCTTCGTTAAATTTGTGAGGTTTACTAGACAAGAAAAAGATAGCGGAAATGTACGGGTGGAAAAGGATACCTGAGCATTTGAATGGTGCACTATTTGCACAACACAGGTTTGAATTTTATGTTACACTATAGTGCCTCTGCCCTTGAAAAGTGTTGAGATGCATATAAACTCAAAGGAACCGGAGTCATGTGCAGTTCTAATGTTCAAGCCTGTCTAGTTTTTTGGTTGGAGAAGTGAAGGAAGGGAAATTCGTGAAAATATTAAAATGTCTGCACAGGAAAGGTATATTTTCTGCAAACCTATTCAATATTTTAATTTTCATGTCGAATTAATCCAAATGTCGACAAAAAAATAAGAGTGTGGTTAAGGGATTTTAAAAAATTAAGAATTAAAAATCACTTGAAAATTGCGAAAAATAATTTACAGTGGGCCTATTAAGGCGACCGGCGAGATGTACACGCACAGTAAAACTTGCGCATATCCGATTAACTTCCCTCAGGGGAGGTCAGATAATCTACGACGCGTCAACTTAAACTTCAACATCATCGCGCGGGTTCGACCCGCCTGTTTTAATCCCGTGAGAGGATCCCAAAACACACACTCCTCATCCACTTCATTTATTCCGTTAAGGTAATTCAATACCCCACTCTACACGCAAGACGACACCCGCCTGTACCCATTACTAACATTTACCACTCTTTTTCTCTAAGGACGAACGATGCTTTCCGCTTTCCGCAAGAAATAAACCAAGCGTAGCGTATTTCAGGTATTTCAATCCCTCGCGAGTACTGGAAGATGTTTCCGTCCGACGTCGCTGATTCACACTATCATTCTCGACATTGATCACGTGAATCGGGGAGGTGGAACGTGTCGACGTCTGGTGAAGATGGGCTCGGGGATGTTCATATCGCGTGATGTCTCTCTGTGTTTTAATTTTCATACGGGGCTAATTTATGGACTGTGATGTTCGGCAACGGTGTGCACGGCGTTTGCCCGTGTAGGACAAGAACGAAGGGCGATTTTTTCGACCAACTTTTCGGAAGGCATGTTTTTGGAGTATGAATGGAGGGGTATGTGGAACACACGAAGGGGATGGTGGGTTTTCATGGAGGGAGCGTTTCCGTTTTTATCACCATCACGCTACTGCAGCTTGACACAGTCTTTGAACATGATGTTCACAGACGGTGCCAACCTGCGCGATCTCCATTAAGAGCACAATAGATGAATAAAAAGTTGTATTAAGAGCCCGAAAAGCAGAGCGCTCATCCAGTCCACACCAGCCTGATCGACGCGAAAACCAGACCAAAAGTTTGGATATTGGCGCATTTAGAACGGGGTTGTCGGGATTCAAAAATATCGCGGAAATATCCACTTTTTGGATAATATAATATATAAGCAACGTTCATCCAGAATTTTTCCAGGTTTTCGGAAATAGTGTGAATATAAAGCTTCCAGAAAATATCCAGAACGCTGGAAGAATGACGAACAGTTAGCGATTAGGCCAATATCTGGATGTCTAAAAATTTACGGGGTTTTGAGATGGGCGGTAATTTCCAGAATTCCGGCATTTTTCATTCCAGAAAATATCCAGAAAACGGAATTTGAGTGGAATCGTACCTGCGAAGGTCATTTCTAAATCTAGGAACTGTATTTATATTGTAAACTCTCTGTACGTTTCCGGAAATCAGAAAATGTCAAGGAAGAATAAAAATAAGGGACTTACTCAGAATTTGAAAATCAAACTAAAAAAGTATGGTATCGCAACATTTCGAAACCTGGTTAATCTACACTTCAAGCCGGTATTTATGCTGCCCCATAAAATTCCGAAATCCGAAGATACCACGGATGTCATACAGTTCGCATTTGTCCCGGTTCCGGATAAATAAGAACAGAATTGTTGGTCACTTTCATTCCCAGAAAGTCCGGCGGAATTTCCACGTTTAATGACACAGACGTTCATCCAACAGATGCAACCCACCTGTTTTTGGAATTTTTGAAAATAATTATTGTAGAGTTTTCAATACAGGAACGCTTCAAAAAGGCACTGCTGATTTCATTTCCAATTTTTTGTGAAATATTACTGTGCTCCAATATAGTACTATTTGCAGTCAATAAATACGTTTTATTTTGGCAACTTATTCCAGCTATTTTCAAGCCAATTTCTGAAAACCTCTGCCATTTGTACTGAAGAGTTCTTCCTCGGTTTTTTACGATTTCTGCATCTAAAATTTGTAGCTCAATTTTTTAGTGCTGGTGGGTATCACAAATGGGCTCAGAAAATTCTGGTTTTTTATCAAGATTGAGGGACGAAGATGCACCAAGACTGGCCTTAAAAATGGACATAAATCATATGCAGCCTGATATACTGAGGTGCTTTTTACAAGCACCCAGCCGCACGCGTGCGGGTCGCTCATGCCGGCACAGATTTGGTGCTTCAGGTATTATACCGTCGTACGACGGTGCGGACCAGGGCCAGGGGGCTCGGAAAGGGGTGGTTTTGTGTCCCGAATATGGATCAATGCATCATCCTGCTTCCCCGTCTTGCATCTGGAAGCGGACCGGGACAGTCAAAGCGGGAAAATAAAACTGTACATACAATTTTTATCAATTTTCCATACTCGCGACAAATTGTATGACAGAATTCGTGGCCATACAGGTATTTTCCCTCTCCTCAAATCAGTTTCAAAGCAAAGCCACCACAAGTGCAGCAAGCAAAACGTATTTTTCCCTACCTGGTGCCCCTTAAAATTGACATAAACAAAGCGCTACAGTAAGTAGGCTTGTTACACGTACTGTAAACACAAACTGTGATTCTATCAGTAAGTTTAATCGCGACGCTTCGTGACCGTAGATACCGGCTGCCAATATTTGACACAGAAGGCGCGACTGGACATTACAGTACTGTATGTCTAGCGAAGTACTGTGAACTTTAAATCGTGAGAAAAACATCCGTGCCTCTTGTGACACAGTTGTTTTAGGATCCGGGTAGTGCCGAAGAAATACCTTTTGGTCGGTATAGTTTGAAAGCCTCATCACGAGCTCCATAGGGAGCCCGAAAGCGTATGCGGCCGAGATACCACCGCTGCGGAGGGAGGGAGCAGCAAAATTTGATTCAGACGGAGACCAGGGCGCCATTGACGGCTAACGCGGTTGCGACAGCGAAAGCTAGGAATGGGGCAGGAGCCGATTGGCGGTCAGAGCGGTCTGGGAAAATAAATCTGGGAGGAGGGGCCGCTTCAACGATAAGTCTTAGTAGCTTCCCGATAGGGTCTTGGTCATCTGCGAGCGTGATACAGATAGCAATGCGCTGTATCACTCATGTTTCCCGTATTTAAAGCGCCAAAGCTGCAAAGCGACCGCAACAGCTGAAATAAGAAGTCTTTAGCCTGTATTTCTGGCGTAGTTCCGGGGGCACTCAAAGAAAGAAATTGAGGGCTAAAAAACCGAAGCTGCACAGATCCTTAATTTACTAGGACGTAGCATCCAAGGCCTTTGTGAGATAATTCGAAACAACAGTTGCTTATAGTGGCACGGAGCGCTCGAGTGGACCTCCGGCACGTCTCGAGTCACGAGAACGGAACCCGCATCGTGTTAGAGCGACGAAGACCGCCGGTCGAGTGGTCTGCGTGGCCATGTGTGCGGTGCTTGGCGGCAACCGCGTTAAAATATGGGCGAATAGACACCCACGAAAGAAGCCTTTTTCGAACACATACCCGAGGTATGCGGAAGTTTTCGCGGGCGTAGCAGGTAGCGCGTTGAGGCTTTATGAACGCAGTACGTCTCGAAACTATCCCAGAGGTGTTGGTAGTTGCCTCAAGTTGTCGAAGCGTATGCGGATCTCATCAGAACTGCAGCAATAAACGAGACGAGAACCTTTGGTAGGATGAATCCGGCTTCCTGAGTACCTTCCTTTTCACAGCGCAATCGTCGCTGCTTCGCGAAGTCGATCGCAATCTTCGGCCAGGGATTCGATATCACTATGTTTAGTGACGATACATTGGCGCCGTGTTCCACGGCGTTCTTAAACCAGCTCTGTCCTCGCCACGCCGGGCCAACAACGACTCCTCTTCCTAAACGTCTCAGATGTCGGGCCCAGACCGGTAAAAAGGCTAGGCTTGGCAGTAAGACGGGCTCGCGGTATTCGGGTACGTTTGAAGGAAGCTTGTGCCAATCACACCCTTAGATCCGGGGGCCTTAGTGGCGCTCCAGTATTCGAGCGGCTGTGGGCGGAAGCTCCCATTCATGACTATTGCCTCGTCTCCACAAGCAACCCGCCCACGAATTTAGCACGGAGGGGAGATGGCGGGTGGAGATGGCGACTGTTTCTGCCTAAAAGAGCTCTCGTAGCTCGCCCAGTCTCGCTAGAAACTTTAGCGATCGTGACTTCATGTTGTAGACCCCAAACTCGGTCACCTTCTAGTCGGTGACCAGTTTTACGGCCGGCTTTCGGGCGTGGCGGACGAAGTTTCGCAACGCATTTATCGGAAAGAACGCTTCTCCAGACAGTCTTTGACGAAGAATTAGTCTACGACGAGCCTTAGTTTCCGCGACGTATTCATCAAGAAGTCTTATGAGACCTTACCGGCTTGAAGCACCCGTTTTCTTTTCATCGCCGTCGAAGGACTTATTTCATTTGTTTCAAACCAACGCCCCACTTCCTCGTCTGGGAAGCGTTCTTGCGTGGGCTTCGGCTTGTAGTTCCCCTTCCTTTGGTACCGTGGCGAGCCTTTCCACGTTGGCTGCATTCCGAACCGCAACTGTCGCAAAAGCCACGGTGTGGCCCCGATTTGGTTACATTATTCGTGCGACGCCCCTACTGGGTGTAAACTAGGAGGATGCATTATTTGAGACCCCGACCAGGCCTAGGTCTCCACCTCTGCTGGCAGAGTCGCCTGACGTGTTATGTTCTCTGTTTCTGATTGGCAGCGCCTCCGCCACCTTCTCCAGATCCCTTTCTATTCTTCTTTGAATTTCTCCCACTGCCTTCTTTGGTAGCCTTTTCCAGTCTTTTGCGGAGAAGAGTACAGAATAAAGTTTCTGCATTTTAATTGCGATCCTTCCGATTTAATTGTCCACCACGGGCGGGTCAATGAATGTTTCTAGAAAATTGGGATCTGCAATGCCCACGGCTCCTTTCCTTCCGCACAGGACTTCTTATCGCACTGCGAAAAGCCCTTGCATCCCTTGAGTGGTACCCTAGGCGTCTAAGAAATTCCCAAGTATCTCGATGAGCGATCTTGAGCTTTTGTCTGATACGAACGGGTGATTTTCCAGCTCAGCAGCCGTATCGGCAAGAATGTTCTTGAAAACGCAATTAAAGCAGCTGTGTTATAGGCCTGAAGCTTCAATACCTCTCCCAAATTAGGCGTCGCAGGTTGGGCCATAGTTGCGAAAAAGTTCAACCTAATTCGGCTCGAAGTCGACTGGGTATAATTCCCAAAAGCAGGTTTGTGCCCCAAAGCGCGGTTCAATTTGAGCATTTTGTGTCTCTCGTGCCACTTTTTTTAATAACCGCTCGTTGGGATCCGTTGAGTTTATCTTCCTCTTTCTATGACCCAAAGTGCTCAGAGAATTACTCTTCTTCGCCTCCGTTTTCATCCTTTCAGATTTGTAACCTTTATTTCCCGGATTTTATGTTGCCTCAGTCTTGTCGGGGACCTGTTCACTTTCGGTGTGCTCGATTGGAGCGCCCTCAACCTTCTGCCCGGCGGCGGGGTCGAATCCCTTTCTCTGGTCTCCCCCTCCTCCGGTCCGAGTTCCAGCGCTCTGTTGGTGCGCGGAAATCGCGGCAGCGAAGGTAGGCGAGATGAGTTCTTGCAAGATGGCGCATGTGGATGCATCGAAGTTGATTTTCCGGGGTTTTATTCTATACAGGCGAGTTGGAAGTGTTCTCGCTCATTCCTACGGGCCGTTTAGGATGGTTCGTCAGCCGCCGCGAGTTAGTGCAAGGGGATGATCGCTTGGATAAAATTCGATTGAATTCCCAGGGGTCAGCGCAGTGGTAGGCAGGTTCCGGATGCGGGTTAAATACCGGCGTGTGACCTGCCCAACGTAAGCGCGAAAAATGAAAATGTGATTAAGAAATACAGTGCGAAACTAGAAAAAATTCCAGTTTTAACGTTCAATGTTTTACTTCCTGGGTGCCAAACTCAATTACAAGCCCGGCCATGACATTATATCATCATATACAGTCACCGAAAAAACATTAGCCACACCACACTAAAAATCCCTCAACCATCTTACTGCCCCCCAGGTCACTTTATTTTAGGCGAAACGTAAAGTTGTAGGTTAATATTCATAAAATAATAGGCCGCTGAAACAATTGAACCAACACGTTACGCAGAAAGTATAAAAGAAGAAAGACGGAGGTCAACCACCCACGAAATTTATTAGAGTACAAATAGGATATCCTCTAACTTCAGTACTTTGTAGCATCACCACGGCTTTCAATGACAGCCAACATTCTACGCTTGATGCTGCGTTACAGACAGAAAATGGTATCCGCAGAAATATCCTTCCACATCTCGCGCACGCAGCTCTCAAGCTCAGCCACATTCTCGAACCTCCTCCCACGCTTGTAAACCTGCCTGGCCAGGATCCCCCACACATTTTCAATAATGTTGAGGTCGGGGATTGGGCCGGCCACGGGAGCACGCGCACGCGGTTGTCGCGGAGCCAGGGGTTTTGGTGCGGGACGTGTGGATCGGGGCGTTGTCCTGCTGGAATACTGAATTGTCCCCCTCGCCGAAAACTTCGGCCTTCAACGACAGAAGACCATCACGGAGAACCTCGCAGTACTTAACTGAGTCCTGCCTTCCCTTCATTATGACCACCTCGGACACGCCGTAGAAATACACCGCCCCCCACAGCATCAACGACTCACCCCCATGCTTGCGCGTAGAAAGGCGACGCGGCTCGGTCCTCAGGTCGTGCCAATAGGACGCGAAACTATCCGGGCCGTCGAGTTTTAACTTCTTCTCGTCGCTGAAGATCACCTTGGCCCAGAAGTAGTCGCCGCGCGGCAGGAAGCGGCGGGAAAAGTTGACACGATTGGCCTTGTGATGGGCGGGTAGCAGCGGCGCCTTAATCATCTTCCTGTACTTGAGCTGCGGATGTGCGGACAGGAGTTGCTGCACACGGCGCACAGTCACCGGCAAGTTCAGCTCGTTCCGCAGCTCAGAGGCCGGATTTTTCTCCCTTCTGCGCGCTGCGGATGAGCAGGCGGTACTTCTGGATCGAGAACGACAGAGGCCTGCCGCGACCTGTGCGGCTATCAGAGCGCTCGTTCTTCTTGATGAAGTTGTGAACGGCCTTTGGGGAGCGGTTGATGGACATCGCGATGTCTCGGATGGAGAGCATGTCCATGCGATGGCTAGAATCATCCCCTTCTCGCGTTCGTTGAGATCGGTACCACGGCCCATTTCGGTTTGGCTCTTTGGGTGCAGGTTGGGAGGCGATAGGAGAAGGAAGCATCCGTTCGGACAGTCGTTCCCTCCTCTTTTTATTAGTATTATTTTTGGCGCATATTGTGTAGCCAAGGAACGAAAAGCGCGCATGAAGTGCAGTGTAGTCTAATAAATTTCGCGCCATTGTTGAGGTGCCTTTACTTCATCACGCAATGCCAGCTGGGAGTTGGTGCCATAGTCGAAAAGCACTGTTGTTTAATGGTTATCGCAGGCTACGATATATGCCACGTTGAAGTCCGATGTTACGTGGAAACGTGACCAGGAACTCGTGCGGGGCGGTGTAGCTAATGTTTTTTCGGTCACTGTACAATAGATTCTGTATTTTTAACGAGCATCAGAAACAAACGATCCATCGGCCCGTGCGGCGTCGCTGCGCGTCCCATAATTGGGGCAGCATCAGCACTGGCCGGGCGCTGCGTGTCAGAAGATGTGAGGTCAATGTATACAAAATTGCAACCACCTTCGCACCTGTGGCGCACGGCAGGATGGGCAACAACTTCAAACCGGAGCGGGATACGGTTGTTGCAGATGATGCGCCCGGGAGAGTCTGCAATTGTCTCTGCATATTCTCCAAACCCAATGATGCGCGGATGTTATGCCTCAATCTTAGAAAAGTCCGAAGAATTGAGTAGATGCTTGTGTAGAATCAGAGTGTCGGAGAGTAGCTCTAGCATTTCCATGTCAGCGCGGAGCACCATTCCATTAGACTCTACAGACGAAAAAAAGTCATTGTAAGCAACACCAGACGGAAGCACGATCCCCACACTCGCGATCTTTGTGCTGATTTCTTTCCAGACGCTGAAAAGACGAATTGGCATAAATTAGGGCATCATCAGGAATGACTCGACTGACGAATAAACAGGTACTTCCTCACTTTCTGTGATATATTCAGTCTGTAAATCCTCCTCACTGTACTCGATGATAATCGCACCTTTATGGGAAGATTCATCGCGGCGGCGCGCGGAATTCTTTGAAATTTCGACAATTGGAACATCTTCAGAAAAGGGTCAGAAAAAATTGAGTAGAAGCAGTAACGAGAAAAGGATAAATATGAGACATTACGTACCACCAAGCATATTGTGTTTATCGCGGAATTTTCGAAGCTTTGCAGCAAAAGCCTTGCGGCTGTGTTGAGAAAATGTCGGATCCATCACCATCAACTCTGCAAAAGTTGTGGAACCGGTGATATAATTCTTGTTGTTGTGATGGTGTGGTGCAAAAAGTGCTATGCGGTTGATACTAAGACGGTAGGAGACCGTCGTTGACCTTGGGAACAATTTCTGGGATCCTATTTCCTACTAGCATCCCGATGCACATTTAAAAGTGGAGCAACCACGCCACGCAGGACTGAATTCGACACCGATTTCTACGACAGCTCCGGACTGTGCGGCCATGTACAGTGCGGCGCCGGGATAAGGCATGCGCTATACGCAGATAAGATGCGCACTTTGTGCTAGGAAATTTGCAACAAACCGGCCCGTGCCACTCCGTACAGCGACATATACAGTATGGAGTGGGTACGTACAAGATCTGAGGAAGCACTTACGTGCATGATGACTCTTGCCTCGCTGGCCAACTTCGGGGATACAGCGCCAATTTGGTTTGCGCTAATCGCACCTCGATGCACGCACCAAACAACCAATTAATTTTGGCACTTTATGGGGAGGTACAGTGACACACATGCCACGGCGACCGAGCTTGGCTCCACAATCCGCCCCCTTTTGTCTCGCGAAATGGGCAGGGTACTTACGTCCCACAGATCCATGGAGCCGAAATACCATAGGCCCGTCAAGCGGTGCAGTCGGGAGTCCAGAATGCGTCTTGGTGCCATGGGAATGTACATAGAGCTCTCGTCACGATTCACAACGGGGTTCTCAAGGTTCTCGCGCCACGGTGTACATTTTCGTCTGGAACCCGCCTATGCGGCGTGCTTTCAACCCAGGCCTTGCGGCCCCGGGTTACGTGAAAACTATATAAGTCAGTTGCGCATCTGTTACTCGATGTCTAAGTAATAAAGTATCTCAGGGGTCGATTAGCGGCCCATTGGTTTTTTGCCGGCAACCACAAGGTGGCCCTTCATGTCTAAATTTAGGTCACTTTCGGATTCAAAGTACAGCGTCTATTATCTCCGTCTCAGAGTGCTCAAGAAATCGAGCTATTCTGAGAGCACTTCGCCTTTGTTCCGCGCCTCGGCGCCTTGATACCCGCTTCGCAGCCTTTATTCGGGTGTAAGCCATGGCGACCGCATTATCCCGCGCCACAGCGCTTGTTTGGGTAACCGAGCCTGACGAGGTCCTACAAGATAGCCCTCAGGCACGGTAACTATGTACTATTTCTGCTGTCTTTCTTCGCGACAAGTCGTTTCTAAATAATTCAATTTGTATCCACCAACCCATTGGAGTTCTGCAGACACCCGGCTGTGTTCCGTCATGGAAGCGAATTGTGCTCGTCACCGCCCTTCCGTGATTTTAACCCAACTTCTCTACCGTGCTTCCAGCGCCTGAAAGGCTAGCCTCTCTGGGACCGCGCTTACGGGCTACTTTACCCCTCACTTGAGCGACCTGGAAAGGAGGCTTCGAAACACCCGTCTGCACCTAGGTGCGGGACGTCGACCCTTCGGAGCATGATTATTATTCCGCACTCCCGCACTCTTCGCAGAAAGGGTTTGTACGACAGATGGTTCCCTTCATCAAGCGCTCCGCTTTGCATTTGGTGGACTTGCGCTTCAGGTTGTCGATGTTGTTCATTTTCTTTTCGAGAAAAAACTGCTTGAAATACTTATATAGTTTAAGAGCAAGGAGGCCGAACTCGTGGGTAGGTTTTTGGCCATTGATATTGGCGCGAAGAGTGTTTGCCTTCGAAAAAAGTGTTCTTGCAACATTTTTGGGCGGTTAAGAGTTTCATAAATTTGAGTGAAAAACATGGTCACCAACGTTGACTGATCGAACTCTCGGATCAAGGTGACAAAAAAATCCGAAACTTTGAGAGTTTATGAACCTTGTGATGACCTGAAACACCGCCTCTTGTTTGGTTTGCAGGTGCTTGGAAACGCAGACCGTCTTCACTGTACGTTCTGATGCAACTAAATCAAAATTTATTTTGCTTCCAACAGGTATTATACAGAAAGTACAGTGGGTTTGAATTACATGAAAATAGAAATGAGAAATAGTATAATGTTACGAGTATCTCAATTCGTAAATTTGACGAAGAGTGCAGGTGCGCAAAAAATATAAAGGACAGAGAAAAGACCAAAGCAACCCCAAGCGACCACAACCGTCGCCATTCAAGAAGAAGTTGCCAAATTCAAACTGGCTTTATTGTGAGTAAGCTTATAAAAATTTCAAATATGGAGTCCAATTATATAAGCAGTACGTTCTTTACAACTTGAATAATTTTAATATTAATTTTCGGTTAAAGTTTTTTGAAATATCGAGAAAAAAATGGCGTTTCTGTTTTTTTGAAGCAAAAAGACCACTTTTCGCTTGGCTTTCGGCTTTCTTTCTTTGGCTTGCTTCTGAGACTTTTTGAAAACGCAAGAAAGTTATTTTTGTATATTTAATGAGTCAATAATATTTGTTATCCTGCTTTTGTTCGCCGATAAATTCTATCATGATCAAGAAACAATGGAAATATCATTCCAAACCGTCTTCGTTATTGTCGTTACTGTTTTTATTGTCGTTTTCTCATTTTAATCGTTTTTTACCGTTTACACAGTCAGGGCGTTTTCAATAATTTTAAATTCTATGTCAATCAGTCTGAGATAATTTTTCAAAAAACGTATGGAAGAATCAGATTTCTACACCGAAATAAATCAAATATCTTTTTATGATGGCTCAACTTCACTGCATTGCCAAAATTTGGGCCTTAATCAGCCTTTCTATAAACCTGGAAATTAAGAAGAAACATTTAATTTTGACACTTTTGTTACTCCGACAATACAAAGTCGAAGAAGTTAATACAGTTATCACAGTTTGCATAGAAAAAAATTGGGAAAAGTTGTTTGGAAAATAGTAGGGGACCTATGTGAATGTAAGAATGTAAGTTCATATAATTTTCCCACAGATTTCCAAAAAGAAAAAGACGAGGCAATGAAAATATTTCATTTTATTAAAAGCAGATTAAATGGGGAGATACAAAAAGGCAAGTCCTTTTCGGGTGCGCAATTTCAGTTGATTGCACTGATGTGGTAGTTTCAGAACCACGCATTTTTTAGCCCAGATTGTTATTCCTACAAAAATAATCATGCAGCATACCAATATGATTTTGGCATAACCCTGAACACAGGAAGAATTGTTTAGGTCAATGAACCTTTCAGGGCCGGCTGTTTCAATGATATGAAAATATTTACGTCATCTTTACAAAAAAACTATTATCCGTACACGAAACGGCCGTGGCTGATAAAAGGCGTAGTGGTAATGTTGTAGTTCATGCATTAGATCTACCAGAATGGTTGGTTCAAATTCATAAACGGTATAGATCAAGACACGAGACACTTAACCGGCACTTAAAAATCATTTTCAGTTTTAAAGAGCGTTTTCAGACATGAAAAGGATAAACATTTTGAATATTTTTATGCATGTTGTTGTAATGTTCAAGTTCTACGCACTGTATTCTAGAATCACTTTGTAATTTTGCGGTTATTTTTCAGGCAGGTCACACCGGGCCTGCGCGCAAGTGACGCTAGGTCACTGAAGCGACGACGGCGAGCGGGGACAGTACTTAAAGGCCTTATCCACCTGCTTGTTACCGCGCTGACTCCCGGCAGTCAATCGCTTCTTCCCTCCCTACCCATCCCGTTGCAACTACCGGCGGCCTGCAACCCCCTCGGCTTCTGTGGTGTATAGCTACTACGTCTAGATCTCTACCCTCTCTATCTGGTAACATACCCCTACCTGATAACTTTTACTTTTCTCTCCATCGAATATACAAAACGAGTCAACAGGCAATACATGGGCCAGCCGGTAACTGCGACGAAGCACTGCGATTAATGGATAACAGAGAACACTTGTTTGATATTTGAAACTCCTGAGGTTGTGCATTGGTTTCAAAAGGACTTTTTATTAGCTTCCTGTTGCATTTACGTAAAAATTGCTTATTAAAACGGCAATTTCCTTTAAATTGTTTATTCTGTTCATTAATGCAATCTGCATGGAGTCATAGAGTGTTATCAGACTTAAAATTAATTAATTTTTCATCCGTGCGTACTTGAAAAATGTAAGTGATTTGCCTTTTTGAGTGAAGTCCTGCTATTTCTAAGAAGAGAAGTGAAAATAGGATAAACGAGATTATAAAATGCAGCACTCTTGGTGATGAGACAATATTTAAAATGTAATGCTTGGGAAATTGCAGCCAGATAATTAGGCACATGAGAATCTTTTGAATTCTTGGTACACATGCAGTACACTCTAAAGAGTTTCAAAGCATATTTCGATTAGACTTTTGTGCAAAGACAGAAGGACAAATAAATATTTATTCAATTTCACGTCTCAATATTAATAGAAATTTACTTTTCTAAGACTTTCTGAGATCGAAAGTGTGGTCAATAACATATCTTTATTTTAAGTCGTTGAATGTATTTTATCTTCTAAAAATAATTTTAAACTGCAAAATACGGATTTGAAGAATCTATATTTAATTTATTTAAGTTAATTAACTAAAGCGTTACGTATTAGCATTCTTCGTTGATTCCTTCAACAAAGCTAACATTTAATTAAATTTCAATTGTATTGAAATACAATTAAATTCTAGACTTTTCATCTTAACAGGTTTTTTACAGCTTTCTCCAGGAAGGCCCGAAGATGAGCGAGGCAAAGTGTGTGTAAGGCTTGAGCATCAAAAAATTGATAGGCTGGCAATATCGGAGCATAACAATTTCCACTAATAGAATGCGCCGTAAGTATAAAATTACAGTACTTTTACAGTCACTCCACTGTAAGTCATAAGGAGTGAGAGAACGGAAAGTTAATGGTATCCTTCGAAGTTGGTGGCCGCTGGCGTTACGAATGATTGATCCAGGTGATGCGATCAACCCAGCACGGCCTTTAACTTAAAATAAAAACAAAAAATATAAAAATGTCGCTTCTGACGAGTGAAATGCAATACCAAGGTAAGTCATGAATTTATTGGCGCGTCAAAGCAGCTCACGGGATATCTACGAAAAGTGGGAGTATCAACGTTTCAGCGCAAAGGTCAGTCAGCTCAAAAAAATGCATGCTACTATCAGCACTCTGGAAAAATGAAGCCGATGAGTTCAGGTTTGCGCGCGCTGATGGAAAATGCCAAAGAACTGCACCAATGGATTGGGGTGCAGAATAAAACGAAGGCAAAAAATGATCCAGAAAGCATGGATCCAGACAGGATAACCATAAAACGTCTCAATATCAACGGAAGGATCGACAGGGGAGAAGTAAGGACCCCTTAAACAATATCATAGGGCTCTAATAGATGATCAGACATGAAAAAGGACCAGGTTTTTGAAAAAAGTGTATAATGACAATACAAGTCAATCCAAATTAATCAAAAACGATTAAATATTTCCTAACGCCCAAAAATAATTTGGTATAAATATCTTCCAAATTAATAATTAAATTAGAATCTTATATACCTGAATGACTCTCCTCTCATGAGACTATGTTTAACTTCTAAGATTCAGAGTAGAAGTAAAGGTGCGTATTCAATATCGGCGTTTCAATATCGTTGTTTACTGTTGCAGGACCGTACAATCCTTAAATATTTCCCTAGATGGTTTTTAAAAGATCGCATTTTTCAACTTTTTATTGACAATTTTGGCAAGATTTTTTCTCCTTTTGCATAAGAAAAAGATAAAATAATTACTTTGGATGATCAATTAACTTTGAAAGAATACCTTTTTGAGAAAATTTCCCGTATTCAGCATTTTTAAAGGTTAGAAATTTTGAGACAAATCGGAAATTTTCCCATTTGAAAATCGACAATAAAAATATTTTGAAAGTGAAAATTGAATCTCACAGCCTCCTTCATAATTTCTGAAGTAAAAAAAATCAAATTTTAAATTATATTTTAAGTCAAATTCAACAATTAAAAAATTCAAAATGCAAATTTGGCACCAAAAGTGAACACCTTCAATAACCATTTTCACACCAAGAATAATTCAGAAAGTGAAAATAATACATTTTTACAATACTACACATCTTTGCCCTTAGGTAAAAGGTCATAATTTGTTAATCCAAACACATACTCCGCTACCATATTTACATGATTTTTGTAAGCCATAAGTTTATCATTTTAAGTTATTTATTAAGTTTATCTATCCATTCTCTAGGAGCACCGTTTGGATTTTGGTGTCCGTATTTTTGAGTTAATCTTTTTTCTCGTATGTAAGCCATTGTGCCAACAATAACATCTTTTGCAAATTCAATGAGCAACAAGATAACTTG
>JAVCKV010256148.1:0-15302 GCA_032274145.1 Herpochondria borealis
ACTAGTTACTTCGTAGTCATACTTCGCGTCTACGATAAATCACCACAAAATAAATTAATGACTGCGACTTCTTCACGATTTAGAGAGTTCTGTTCTGTGATCACAACTCATCCTTCATTGAGTCTGCTGTACTATTCAGCACAAGAGCCAAATTGGGAGAGAGCTGTGAACACTTCTTGTACCGAAGACCCAGAAGCACTGCCAAAATGTCAGCTGAAACAACATACAACCTCATGACAAAGAGTCAGGAGATCATCGCTGCCTTGACTGTACTGGGTGGCTCTCTACCACTTTTAGGATCAACAACGATCATCTACAATATCATGTCCAAGCAGAAATTCAAGCGGGACAGCTATCACCGGTTGTTGCTCGGAACATGTGCATTTGATGTCATCAGCTCTGTAGGCTGGATAACGTCAGCGTTTGCCGCGCCTGAAGACACGAGTGTAAGATACCTGTCGATTGGCAATGTTTCCAGCTGTACTGCTTCAGGATTCTTGGTACAATGTGCGATAGGCTTCATGATATACAATGCCTGCCTGACCATCTACTTCCTCGTAACCATTCGATATAATCTCAACAAAGTTCAAGGGTTGCGAATGGAACGCATCATGCATGCGATCAGCATACTATGGGGGTTCGGGTGCGCCATCGTTCCCTTGCCCTTGCAGCTCTACAATGAGATGGCGGTTGGGGCGGGATGCTGGCTAAACGACTACCCAAATGACTGTTACGATCTACCTGGTGTAGATTGTATCCGAGGAGGCTCGATTAGTTCACGGTTGATGGGATATGTCATTGCGGCCTGTCCCGTATCTCTTGCCCTCATTTCTGTTTTGGTTTCCAATTTGTTGGTATACAGAACAGCCCGAGCAAGAGAGCTTGCCACTCAGAGGAAGTCTCGTCGTTTTACCGAGACGTTTAGCAACGAACAACACCAGAAGCGAACAAAGTCCATTGCATCACAAGCGTCGTGGTATGTCCTCGTGTTTACGAATTCGGTTCTCTGGCAAATGTCGCTACGAACGAGCGTCACTTTCGAAGGGATCACAAGAGAAAATGAGAGTCAATGGACCGTAATGATTGCTCTGTCCCAATTCTTTACATCATCCTCGGGGTTTGGCTTTCTCTTGGTCTTTGTGCGGCCACGGTATTTGCGGTTTCGAGAACGCTATGAACTATCTCCCCTGGCTGCATTTGGTGCTGCACTGTCGTTCGACAACAGTCTTAGGCGACAACAACAACAACCTCACTGGTGCTCCACACGGCAACTAACGAGTGGGCGTTCTTCGAATCCCGCCCGCAATGCATACTTGAATGATTCAGCAAGTCCGCACCCCGCATCTGCTGGCGACAATAAAGCCTCTGCTGAGGGATCTAGTGGACTCACAGATCTTCAAAACATGCAGAAAGAAGCCGTATCCGATGAGCTTCTTATTACACCTTGCCCTCCTCCTCGGGAAGAGGCCTGACCTTACCATCCTCGCTTTCGCCCCATATTGAAAGTGTGGTAGCATAGAGGCGGGATTCGTTCTCTAGAAATACCAATCTGAGAGAAAGCTCATTCTTTGTCACATGCACGCTGATGATTCTGGAGCAAGGAATGACACATTCATATTGTGGAGAGATTCGTTGAAGAGTTTTGAGACACGCAAGTTTCCGACACCTATTAGCTAGGCCCTCCCAAGATGACCAGCATTTGAGCCTCTCGGTTTCCTTGGTTAACATATCTTGCAACAAAACGAGAATATTCGGTGCGCAGCATCAAGAGATAGTCTACGACGGTGGTTGATCTTTGTTACAGTACAACAATTTGATGGAATTGCTGTCAGTCTGAAGATCACCTTGACATCGTTCTTGAGGGGCACTTTTCATCCACCGACGGAGGTATTTTGGCGTCTACGTTTGACTTGGATCAAGCCGGAGGGAGACACCGAGATCCAGCCTTGTCATGAGTACTGAATTACCCACCGTTTCACCAACCATATCTTCGCAGTCAATAAGTGCACCAAGTCAGGCGCCAACTCCAGCTCCTCGAACAGTTCGGATTGTCCCAGAGACCCGAAATTCATGGGGTAACTCATATCTTACGGTAGCAAGTGATCGATGCAATCAGTTCCAGGTCAATAATCCGCGTCTGACTACGGAACCATTGGATACCGATGGAAATTCATAGCAACTCATTCTTCACGGCGGCGGTAAACTGGAGAGTCTTCGGTGTACCAACTTGTTCGTCTGGGCGGATCGTAGACGAGATGGCTTCTGTTGTATCCCTGAATCCGACGAGCCCATCGAATCTGCCTGCGCGAGAGGGGATGCTCGTCTCGGACCTCCCGTTGGCCTTCCATTGGCGCGTCCCGGCGGAAGTCGATTGGGATTACTTCACTGCCGAAGCGCAGCAAACGTGACACTTTCATCAAACGCGCAATCCCATCTTCCCCGACTATACGCCCTACTTTTCGTTGGAGGGAATGTAATATGGACAGGGCATGGCGTATATTATTGAAATCATCCAAGGTGCACAGGTTTCCGTTCCTGGAGATGTAGAACTGGGTCCTGTGAAGGGTACACCTGTTGGATCCGAATGGCGTATGGAGGAAATCGAATTATATCACGGAAGCATTTTATGACAAACGCATAGCTATTCTTGCTCATTCACTAGACTGGAAGGTTCTTGTTACAACAAAATTGTCTTTTTGGTGTGGTGCTGCTGCAAACAGCTGAATCTGTGGAGGATTTTGGAGCTTGTGTGGGAGAACGGACTGCAGCGTTGTCCATGTTCCAGCTCAACTTGAGCAGCGAGCTCGTTATCTCATCTTGTTTGACTGTGCCATGATCTATATAAGGAGTAGCTTCGACCTTTGGTTGGTGCTCGCTCTGGTTATACATCGTTTCGGGTTATTAACCTCTATTCTGCAGAGAAGGCGTGCAGCAAACATGAGCCACTCCAGCGCTTGGTCTTGATGTCGACAGCAAGCAGACAGTTCCTTGAACGACAAGCTGGGATCCTGGTGTGTCTTTTTAAGCTCGCGCCTTCGGTGAACAATCCACCGGCGAGTCGATCGTAGCTGCCATGCTGAAGTTCTTGTTGGCGGTTTCGTGCTTCTCACCTATACCGGCGGATATCTACTGAAGCAGTACGACATTTTGGCTGCAAACGACAGAATTGCGAAACTGCATACAATTTTTCCTCAGATCCATGCTAGCATGCATGTATTGCTCACTCAGAGCACCCGTCTGGGTACCATGTAAAGGTTTAAACACGCTCCCTTCGTCATGGAAGGTGCAGCCCTCCATTCATTCCAAGTGGTTCCATTCGATTCCATCCTGCACAAGAAGTTTGAAATTGCGCGTCAAACTGGTGTAAACAGAATAATGAGACGACTCAAATCACGAACCAGTATCATAACAAGCACGTTTCGCACGATAAAGGGTTTCCTTGTAAAAATGTTCAACACACAACACAACAGCAGCACCGAACAGACTATATACACGAGGATGAGTAGACGAGATTACACTACACCACAATCAACCGACATTTTAGGAGGTAGAGGAGCCAAAGCTTTCAAACACCCAGGCAACAAACTGTTGCGGGCAACAGTGAGCCGTCGCCTCGACCAATACTCTGCCCCATCCGCTACCAGACAGGACAGGTCAGAGCTAGTCACAGCGATTGTCGAGTCTAATCTCAAAGGAAAAGGAGGTCGGTTTCTGAAGTATGACAGAAAACAAGGTGAATGGTACGATGCTGGATATAGAGAAGCGCGATGCAAGATTTCGCACGCTTTTCGCGATGCAAGCATCCCCAACAAGGTGAAGTGCATCGAAAGAATGCGCAATCGAATTTCCGAACAAGATGAAACCCTCGAACCCTTTTCAAAACCCCTGACTACGCATGGCCTCTCCCTGGCCAACTTGCGACACATCTCTCGCCGCGAATGTGCAGGGTCTTCGTCTCATGCTACTACACAACAACCAACAAGTAGTCTTCTTCGTCAGTCGGACGCTGATTGCTGCGAAGAATACGACCTGGAGCCGCTTCGACACACGTCCACCCCGCAAGTACCCTTGGTATTTGCAAGCTTTATAGGCGGGCTCGACGAGGAACCTAGACACCGCTCAGTGCGCTAGTGATCAACCAAGTGACTTGCTTGACAACATCTGGAATAAAGCGCCTTTGACGAGCTGTTACTATCAGAGTTAACATTGATTGTGAGAGATAGAGGTAGGAGAACATAACTAGATAGTTTGCTTGCTGAAATACTTTTTAATTCTACCGAGATACCACCGCCGGAAGAGGGGATACATCTGGCGTAGCCGAACGAGCTCACACTACTGTATGGGAATTGATGAGAAGGGGAAGGAAACCGTCAACAAAAGCAACCAATGTGGCCTTCTACAGTATGTTGCTCCCCAAAGATAAGCCACCTGCTGAACCTCCGAGGTGTAATCGGGCCCAACATGTTACTTTATTTTGTGTGAATGACCTACATGAACATGTTCAATGTATTATTATGTACTTTCTTGCTTGTGACAGGCTTGTGACCGGTCACAAAGCAAAAGCCGCACGCAATCTCTCGAAGTACGTGTAGTACAATTCTCATTCAGAACGTCGCGTACAGCACAAGAAAATGACAACACTCTCACATTCTCACAATATTTCAGAAAGAACAAACTATAAGCCAAACAATGATGAGCATACAATACACTACGCCACTTCAAGTCGACATTCTAGGAGGTAGAGGAGGCAAAGCATTCAAACACCCTGGCAACAAACTGTTGCGAGCCACTGTGAGCCTTCGTCTCGACGCATACTGCAAGCCGATCGCTTCGAGAAGGCAAAGGTCGGCCATTGTCACTGAGATTCTCGAGTCTCTCAAGAGCCAGGGAGGACGCTTTCTAAAGTATGATAGCGCACAGGGTGAATGGTACGATGCCGGATACAAGGAGGCCCGACTCAAGATATCGCATGCCTTCCGCGACGCGAGTATCCCAGACAAGGTGAAATGCATCGACCGGATGAGAGATCAGATTGAGCAAGAATCAGCTCCCTCACCTGTGTCACTAGTCATGGTACAGGAACTTACTTTGAGCAATTTTCGAACCGCATTCGGCACTCAAGAATGCGTTACATCACCTTTTACGCGACCATCAACAGGTACACTTCAATCGGACGATGACTTTGAGCCTCTTTCCCACAATGCCGCTCCTCGAGTATCCATCACGTTTGCATCTTTTACTGGGGAAGATGGGGAATACAGAAGTCCTTTGGGTGTTTTAGATGACTTTCTGGACGATGTTGATGACGAGCTAATATCCGAGGTTCTGAATGATTTCAGACAACAGTAAAATCAACACCCGTTCCTTATAAAGCTCCGTTGTCTACCACCCGATCTGTGTAGTAGTCACCCAAGAACTAGAAAGCTCAAGATTACATCACGGCCGTTGGGCTAGAGGCTACAAACAAACCCGTAGCAACAATAGAGGTCAGGTGAAGTTATTTATGCTAGGTGATGCAAGATAAACGAATGGCCCGACTAAGATCAGGCAATCCGCTCAGCTCCGGAGACGGTCGCAAAGCACTCCAGTGTCAAGATACTCATGCAACCTTTCCTCGTGATTGCATTACGCTTGCTAAGCTACTGAAACTGTAGGCCCAAGATATTTCCTTATCCTCTGTACAACCGCATGCCGTCGCCGTCATTCCAATGCTATCGAGAAAGCTGTCCCATCTGCTGCACAGCCACAACCAGCTTGTCCGATCTACAAGCATTTTATCGTACAGCCATCGTGCAACACGTCTCTGCCAAAGGGATCCAAGTCGTGTGTATCAAAAGTCTTTGGTCTACAAAGGTTAGCACAACAAGAAGGAGTGAGGCGTCACCGCAAGGGTCACAAGCCTCATTACTGTATCTTCGACTTTTGAGTAGGCTGCGTATGTTGTACCTTCACGTGATGGTGTACATCACCTTAGACCTTCTTGTCACAAGGTCGCTGATCCGGTACTCGCATTTTGCATGCAGTAATGCCCTGTTATTTTCATCTCATATCTTCAACACAATAACAGTCTGGATCTGTTCTCCGAACTCCGAACAGGAAATATTTAGCAGGTTGAAGCAGTCGATGGTAACAATAGGCTACCTTGGCAAGGAGAACACGACTACTTATCAGCAGTCCTTTCTGTTTCGATCCCTGCCCTCCTTCTTTGGTGGGAGAGCGGCTTCTTCCGGACATGGATTTCAGGATTAGTACGTCTCCTCACCAAATTCACACGATTCAGGTACAGAATGGTAGAACTGGAAAGAGGTCTTAAAGACAACACCACAACGATACCAACGACAACAAATACATCATGCATCACTGCTTCTCTACCTACCAAGATTATCCAGGATCTAAAGGATGCTGGCGCTGAAGTTCTTGGCGATGGTGATACTCCAGTAATCGTACTTGTGGAGAGCCAAAAAGCACGTACTTGGACTTTCTGGCGGGCGACGTTTCTATGGACCCTTTGTTACTCCCGGCGTTTGGAAATCGACTACAGAAACAGATTTCGCCTTTTGTGGTTCTTCCCGAACAAAACCTTGGAAAGGTAGTATTTCGAATCACGAAAATAAATGTTGCAATACTCTAGCTTATAACATAATGTCCAACTAACTTGGCACAAAAAAAACCTCAGCACAAACGATTGTGGTGGCGAGAGAGAAGTCGTCCAGCGCATGTCATCTCCGTAGCGTTAGCTGCTAGCTGGCGCACGAGAGCACACGCGACGAGGAGCAGCGAAGCAACCATTGCGCGGGACGCAAAATTGAAGGTTGAAGGCCCAGGTATCCATCAATTACCAGTGGTGGTTTCAGTACGAGTCTGGCGCATCTTCGGCGACTCCATCCTCAGTAGACAAGCTCACTACTGCGGGCGAAGCAAGAACCAACACCAGTAGCATCAAATCATTGCAGAGAGACTTTAGAGGGGGGAGAAACAACATTGCAGTTGCAGAGCTGAAAACCGCAACTGCTCGCTGGATGCTCGTCCAGGTACAAGGGGATGGGTTTTACTCGTATCCAGCAAACGGGCCGAACCACCCACGCCACAACCAGTGTCTGAGTGTCAGGAAAAATCAAATCGTGCCATCACTGGGTTTCCCAGTCACGGTTTCAAACTGTGACTGATTCCTGTCTGTGTTCACATGTTCAGATCATATTTCGGCCGCTTCAAGAATAAGATCACAACCCATCACAGCGTTTCAACAAAAATAATAATCATAATACCAACCACAATGAATACCGCCTGGACATATCAAAAGAACGATCGTGGTGGTCCTTTTCGACGACTCTTTGCTTCGATAAAATCATCAGCACGAAATACTAGTACCAGAACCCTCCATTTTGGACGGTCTTCCAAGGGAGAAGATTCCATCTTTGGAGACTCTTCGCGTGGGCGTGACTGTGAGATGATACAGTGGGAAACCTTTGTTAATCTGCATCACAAATTTCAACCGTCTAAGAGAAGAAGCATTTGACGTGTTAGGTCTCATTGATTGTGACGACGCCAAACTGGCAAGGAACTCCCAAGGCGGTTCCACAAGATGTCAGAAGATGACTTTGAGTGAGCTGGCTTGGTCAAAAAGAAGCACGAAGATCTGCTCAACCTGTCTCTGAGGGCTCTAGAGTAGACGATGTCATTCTGCATGCTTGAATTTCCTATGTATATTGAATATAACACGACACTATTTGTCTGTAACGAATACTATTGTACTTGAGCTTGCTCACATGTATTTCCCTTGCTTTTTGAGTCTTCGCCCCCGTTTGCGTCCACCTGGAGAGTAGAAAGAGAAATGCGATGTTAGCAGTTGATGGCTTTTCAAATCGACGGTCCTGTATGCATGGCATTTTCAGAAGTGAGTAGACGGTACTTACGCTTCTTTCCACCCTTTCCGCCTTTTCCTCCCTTCTTCCCGCCTTTTCCCGATGATGGCATACTAATAGGTGCATTAGGCGTAGGAGCACTAGGTGTGGATGGCATTCCTGCATTCACCGGACTCATGTTGGGCGATACAAAGGGTGCCGTGGCGCATTCCAAGGGTGGATTGTCGCTCCACATGCACAATTGATTGAAAATGAATCGACCATATCGTGACACGCGAGTGTAGACTCCAGGAAAGTTGGCACGGGCACACCCAGCGCCAAAGGATACCAATCCCACGACAACATCCGATGCAAAGCTCGTTCCTGGAACAATCAAGGGGGATCCCGAATCACCAGTACAAGAATCCTAATGTGTGTTTGTTGTGTGAACGACGACGACGAGAGCAGCGGTTAGAACAACACACTAAACAATGAACGAACGCTACAGACAGTGGCCACAATCCCACCATTAAGTGAGCACTTACCCTACCCCCACCCGGAACACCTGCACACATCATCACTTCGTCAAAGATGGCACCATTGTAGGAGTTCGCATCGTTGCAATCAGCAAACGGAATCTTGAGAACGTCAACTGTTTGGAGCTGATCCGGCAAGGTAATAGAAGTTTCCGACGTGGCCCCAAAGCCAAAGACATCCACACGTTGCCCATCCGCTGGAATCGTCGTGGCACGATTGATCTGAACGGGTTGTACCGTTGTGACGGGATCCACAAGTTTCAAAATCATGATATCGTTTTGTTGCGTCACATTGGAATACTGTGGATGCGGCACTGCAATATGGACTTGTCGGTAGAGTGCATCATCACGAGCTTGTTGATTCTCCAATCCCACCCATGTATCAAACCCCAACACATCCAAGCCCGCATCGATCAAATCTCGATAACAATGCGACGCCGTGAGGAGTATATCTTCCCAAATCAAGACGGCACTGCAGACAAAGGTTCCCGAAGAGGTGCGAGCCTCCACGTAGGCGTAGTAGGGATACCGACCAGCTGTAGAGTTGGTGCCACCCACGATGCGAGTGGTAATGACGGGTTGCTCGTTCTCGTCAAAGATGTCCTCTGCGGGAACCTCGACATCTTCAATCACTTGAAAGGCTTGCCCAGAGCAAGCCAAAAGGGCAGCCAGAAGCAACAGAAGGTTCCTTGAGCTGTAGAGTATCATTCTACTGTATGTACTTATATTCGATTGCCTCAAGCGACAAACAGTTTGTGTTTCCGCGACAAGGGAGAGAGAAAGAAAGAGCTTCTCGAATGAAGTTTGCCATGTAAGTTGTGAAGAGCGCATGTCCAGATGGTTGAACATCAGCAACACGAAGTCGTTTTGTCGTGTCAAGACTACGCAAACACGATCACTTGAACCCTCTGGACTATTTACGATCCATCTCTTCTAAGTAATATTGTCTACTATATGCTAAGAACACCATAATATTTAACATGTTTTCGGTTATATTTTATACCAATCTGAAAGTATATATTACTACCCAAATCTCCTAAATAACACATGTCCGAAAAATTCTAAATGCCGCCGCGACAGTTTCGAATTTCCCAGGAGATACTACTGTATTTGTTTATACAGTAAGTTATTTGACAGTACCCCCAAAATCTGAAAGCGAGCTGGTCCTGCGCACGAACAGGTACAGGTGCCACCGTAGATCGCTGTACGACATCGCTTGTACGTAGAAAACTACAGCACTATTTGGTACACAAGATGAAATGGCGGAGGGAGTTGTCATACAACGACTCTCATCCATCGCCAAACTGAGATCAGCATCACTTTCATTCAATTCATTCATCTGATTGACCCTCTTCTTCTTAGCCCCTTCAACCCCCTTCACAACCCCCAATCATGCCAAAACGCAAGCGTTCTCCTGTGGATCGCGTCAAGTTCAAAGCTGACGACGACGACGACGACGACGATGTGTTTCCCCCCACGCCCAAACGTCGTGGATTGGGCGAACCCGACGTGACCATTGTCGTGGGGAACCAATCCTTTCTCCATCACAGTTTTCTCCTTTGCTATGCTTCCGAATACTTTGATACCATGCTATCGTCTGGTATGCAAGAATCTCAAAACAAGCGCATCGAATTTCCAGACAAGGACCCCGAAGAATGGAAACTGGTGTATTCGTTCTTGGAACCACGTGCCCTGTCCACGGCCGTGGGAGTCCGCATCACCAAGGAAAATGCCAAGGCATTGTTGCCGTGGTTTCATGAATTTGGCATGACTGATATGTTGAAGGAAAGTGATGAACGCTTGTGGAGTTCACTGCTTTTGTTCAAGAAGAGTTACGAGCCAGCCGGTCATCGTACGCTCCACGATCGTCGCAACTCCATAATGGAGCTTGTTGGCTGGGCGGAAACGGCGGAAACGTATGGTCTTCCAAAGACGCATACTGCCATGATGAAGGAAGTCAAGATTGCCGTCAAGAACTATCCGGAACTAGTTACCAAGCCTCTCTTGGAGCTCATGGTGGGTTTCTTCAAGGAAGAGGAGGAATTGTGGGAGTCTCTCAAGGCTCGACTTCCAGAAGATGTCACTTCGAATCACGATGACGACGCTTTGAAGGCGAATCCTCTCTTTCTCGACATGCTCAGTCAGGGCTTTCGTGTCGCGCATTTGGAAAATAAGCAAGAAAGTAGGAGAACTGCTGGTGGTTGGGGTAATGGTTGGAATTTGGAAGGCGTCCCCCCGCCCGAGGGACCTATTGTATTAGAGGACGAAGAAGAAGAAGCAAGGCCAGCACGTCCAGCAGGATGGGAGCGGCGTGCTGCTGCTGCTGATTCAGATGAAGAAGTAGTAGTAGGAAGGCCACCACGTCGAGGAGCAGCAGGATTTTTGGGACAGTATCGTGCGCGCCAAGCCGAAGTACGTCGACGTCAGCGACACCACCTGCTCATGAGGAGGCATTTGCGTCAACGAGCTGCTGTTGCTGCTGCTGCTGGTGACAATGTCGATGGTGGCGGTGGAAATGATGGAGCAGGACAACGAGTCTTTGATTTGGTGGAGAATTTCGAACATAATCCTCCATTTGTTGGACGAGCTCATGTTCCTCGACCAGCAGCTCAAGCACCAAACATTGGTGGCGGAGATGGAGCTTGAGCAGACTTTCTAAACTACGTAGTTGCGTTTTTACATATGACTTTATCGCAATTCTTGCAACTTATTCCACGATCCATCAGTTTCTGACGAGCAGTTAATAGGACAGCTCGACGCACATCAAAGGGCCTTGGTGGCATCGAACATCAAGCCATCTTCGGCTTTGGCGCTCCATTGAGGAGCGTGCTACTGAATGAATAACCAACGGCATAGGCAGTTACTAGCTGTCGGAATTTGCGTCGCTATCTCTGAGCTGACTTATCTTTGCGTTAGACTCTAGACATTATAGTGCATAGAGCCAGCCATCACCTTATTGATTGTCACGTCATGATCGACATCAGAATAATCTGACATTGATGTCTGTTCAGTTGAGTTCGATCCATTAGCGCTTTCCTCAAACATTGCGGTATCCAAACTCAATTTCTTCTTACATGATTGACGCCGCGATGACTTTCTCTTGCTATTCTTCTTGGGTGAAGTCTTGTCCTTCTTATCATCCACAATATGCTGAAGTTCACTCATGACGGAACTGAACATGTTCTCGGACAATTGACTGGGGCGTTGCTCATCGACAGTCGCCAACAACCCCAGATCGCGCTTCCTCTCTGATGTTTCTTGGAGCTCGTACATGACTGACTTGAACATGGCATTGTTCCCACGCTCCTTGTTACTGCGACGACGACTTCGTGCCTTCTTGTCGGTCATTTCATGAAGTTCCTCCAGGACCGAGTTGAATTTCTCTGGCTCACGAGCACGGACCCTGTTGTGATTTTCCAGTTCCTTCTTCTTGGCTTGTCGTTGCGACTTGACCTTTAATTCCTGCAAGACTGAATCATAGACTGAATCGTACAGCGCTCCTGATGATTGAAGAGGATCATCAATCTTGTCATCAAAAGGCTTGAGAAGGTCTTGCAGCTCCTGCATCACCGAAGTCAAGACAATCTCGGAGGATCGTTTACTACTCCTCCTGCGACTTCCTCCTTCACTTTTGCGTTCCGTGGTATTATTTCGCAGTTCCACCAAAACAGAGCTAAAGGCGGTCTGTTTGCTGCTCCTGTAATACTCTTCCTCGCGCTTGGACGACTTGGATTGAGACCTTGATTTCGACGACGACTCACCATTCTCAATACGTCGACTCTGACGACGTCTGGGTTTGCTTCGATCTCTCTTGCTGTCATCGGAACTAGTATTATTGTCATTCGAGTGACTGCGACGATGGGTCCTGGACCTGCTTCTAGTCTTTCGTTCGGATCGTCGGGAGCAGTCAAGGTCCTCATGGTTATCTTGGGCATACGAGCTGGTCCTAGAGCGTGACTTTCGTTCGCTTCGTCGAGATTTGTCAAGGTCTTCATGATCATCAACGTAATGATCATCAGCGTAATGATCATCGTACTTATTAGACTTTGACCTGGTGGGTGACTTTCGTTCACTTCGTCGAGACTTGTCAAGGTCTTCATGATCATCATCGTACTTATTAGACTTTGACCTGGTGGGTGACTTTCGTTCACTTCGCCGAGATTTGTCAAGGTCTTCATGATCATCATCGTTCTTATTAGACCTTGATCTGGTAGGCGACTTTCGTTCACTTCGTCGAGATTTGTCAAGGTCTTCGTAACCGTAACCTTGTTGTGGTTGTTCCTCCTGATCATACTTGGAGGACCTTGATCTGGTGGGTGACTTGGCCTCATGTCGGTGATGATGATGTCGCTTACTGTTGTGTTTGCTGGTGCTTCGATCGAGCCTGTCACCAGACTCTTCGGCGTCTGTGGAGGTGCGATGATGACGTCTCCCTCTACTACCTCTTGACTTGGTTCGTTTGCCACCACGAGATGAGCCTTCTGTCTGATCGCCCATGAGTGCCTCTGTTTCCTCCTGTTCGTCAGCTGCAGCCTCATTATGTTCCATGACCCACGAGCTAGTCATGGGTGCTGACAAGCGTCGATTTCTCTTGTTGAAGGATGATGCTTGACTTCGAGCAGCACTACTTCCAGCCTTGCTGTGATCGTCTTGCTGTTTTCCTTGTCGTCTGGATGAACTATCCTCCACAAGCTCTGAGGAGTTGTTGTTTGCCTGCTCTTGCTGCTGCATGACGTGAGAGCTAGTCATTGGAGCAGACGATCGACGGGGGCTACGGGGTTCTTCTGATGGACTGTTGTTGTTGTTGTCTGCTGACTTGGATGGTTTGATGCACTCTTCCACCAACTCTTCTGCTACGTAAAAGAAGAATTCTTCCATTTGTGCAGCACCACTCGCTGCGTCACCGCCACCTTTTTGCTTCTTGAACGAGGCAGTGTTTTGTGCAGTCCATGTGGATGGATCAGACGAATCGAACGGTACATAATCGTCCGTAAAGGTAGGACATTCGCAACGACTTGCCATGCGTTGAGCTCGTTTAATGGCAAGTTCCATGCGAGACTCGGGAGGAGCTGGACTCTCTGGAGTTGAGACAACCCCAAAGTCGGAGCGTCTGCGGGCATTCACGGGGCTTTTATTCATGCGCTGCTTGCGGGGCCTGTCGCCGCTACTGCTATCCATGCCATCCAATGAGCTGCTGCTACCATTACCGTTCTTTCTTGCTGTTTGCTGTTGCTGCTGAGCAACCATGTAATCCATCTTGTATCTCTGTATTCTTGGTTTGTTTAAAACTTAATGGGCTGGGAGATCGATTGATTGGTTGATTGATCGCCTGCTTGCTTGCTTCAAGTTGAAAGTAGTAAACGAGGGAATAGAATACGACCCAGGCTTGCTTCAATCAAGATTAGCACAGACGAGCGCCCACACAGACTATCGTGAGTGTAATAGTTTGTGAATTTTTTTCTTCGAAACATGTTGTCTTTCACGTGCTCCCACAGGCAAAAATCACGCCCAACCAACCGAGCACTTCAAGTAAAATGACCGGCATGTCGTATAACTGAGTCATTATATCAAAAGATAGTATTTTCCTTCCAAGTGACAAATAGGCACAGAGTTACATAGGAAACACCTTCTGGTGTGACACCTAAGTGACTCGGGAATAAGATATTGTCCTGTTATATTGTATCCATCTTTTTGTCTTATGGTGAACCAGTCATACATAGAGTGACAGATTGGACAATTAGGGCATAGTAGCCTTGACACGGGACAAACACGGTACCGGTTAGTTCCTATGATCCATGTACGTACGTGCTGGACCAGGATTCACGAGCCAGAAGTACCGAGTGTCCGAAAATCGCAAAGATTTATGCCCTTGGGCTGCTTCAAGGTGAGGGCCACTTGTCCAATGTTCTTTGGGTACGTAACTCCAGCGTGTACGGCATCATGTATGTAGCTAGCTCCAGCATGAAAGATGTCGGAGTCTTCACTCAAGGGCAATGTATAGATGCTATGTAGTACTTCTGTACAAGCCTCTTGTGTTCTCACAGAGTTCCTGCTCGTATCTGACTGTGTGATGGAGTGTCATGTACAAGTGTCCCGATTGACACGAAGCTCTTAGTCGTGTCCTCCTTGATGATGGACAGATTGATTGACGTAGTAGATCAGGCAACCACGACAAGGAGGGTTGCGGTTTCTCACGGCGAGGTGTTGATTGCCTCCCCGATTGATGCACGACATGACATGCCACGAATTAATTGACTCCCGTGTCTGTCGTGTGAAAACACGCGTAGTAGCGTAACCCGTGAGGAACAGTAGCTACACACAACAGGTAGGCCATCCTGTGTACGATAAAAAGCGGGACTCCTAGCTAGTCTTGCTATATCACGTCTTCACAGAAAGTCCAATGGTTCGGTCATATCATACTACACCATAGTAGCAGCTCTAGGAACCTCTTTGAGAGAGCATGAACCGCCGTGTGACACTCGTGGAAGTAGAGGGCACTCAGCACGCCACCTCCTTTACTTCTAGTGGTTGGTCGAGCATCCAGTCGATGGCTACCACAACGACTGATGCTGCCACTGATAACTCAGCAGTATGAACGACATCAAGGCGCAACTATTGATCTACTGTACACGATTGATTGGTGACGCATCCCTTCAATTGAACTCTACTCCATGTCGTACTACCACTGAAGGACGATGGTGGTTGAAGCGTATAGAAGTAGTTTGAATACGGATCATTTTCGTCTAGTCAATGGGAATACATCAAGCAGTCCATCGCATTCAGTTCCTGTGGACGCAATTGGTTCAGCGATACGGATGGGGTGAGAGGAGGGATGTCGCAACCCTCGATTGAGGGGTATGAGAGTATGCGCCACCAAGGAGAGAACAACCTACGCTGGGATGGAAACTTCCGATAGTACATTGTG
>JAVCKV010256259.1:0-15294 GCA_032274145.1 Herpochondria borealis
CAGAGACGCGCTTGACTACTTCAAGGACCTACTGTAGTACAAACAGATGAGCGAAGTCTCCAGGTACACCTCCAGAGCGAAGCACCATGCCATCATCATTGAGTATGTCAAGCACGCGCGCTGAAATTTTGATATCAAATTTGATATTGTGTGACACAGAAACCAGCATTACAGCAACGTATACCAATATTGACATTATGATGATATTCGAGCTTCCATATAAACTTATTTTTGTTGGAGGGAGGTCCAGCGTGGCAAAGACGTTTCATGCTCGTACACGTACGTGTACTTTATTTTTAGGGATGACTGTGACTCTCATCTCTCGTCGGAAGCAGAAAGCACCTCATTCGTTGCCAACAGCAAGACGGTGTGCTGTGAGATTGGCGAAGCCACGGGGTACGACGATATGAACATTGTGATCAACGATAGGGAGAGTGAGTCTAAAAAAAGCAACAGCCACTATGGACGGGAATCCGAGCGTTCTGCGGGAGACTGAAGCCTTGGGGAAGCAACGCCTTCGCCGACACGACATGCTTGCAGTGACCACCCACAGCACATACAGCAATTTGGCATGCATGGTGGATGCTCGATCATCATCATGTCCTACAGTTGTGCATTCATCCCCTCGAATAGCTCCAGATTTTGTCAAGGTGTTGCCATTGCATTTTGAGATTATCAAAGGAAAGACTCCACGACAGCATCTTGGTCCTGGTCTCCTTGTGGAACCCTACGATGACGAGGAGCCTAATGCTCGAGTCAAGCCGTTGTTCAAGGAAACAAAACCACACTTCTGTGGACCGTGGAGCGTCAAGTACTGTCTCTGTGCTGCTTTAGGTGCATTGCTTGTGGTCATTATTATGGTGGGGCTGATGGCTTTGACTTGGCAAGACAGCTCCCCGAATTCTCAATCAGCCATGTCGTCAAGCTTGGCGCAACAACACGGGGAGTGTTCCATAGCCTTCGCTGCGTGGTGCTTTGCCAAGGTTTGCAACTCTAGTAGTAGCAGACCACATTCATGTACGTGGGGCAATTGTGATAGTCTTGGACCCGAAATTCTTGCGGAATCATCACCAGGAGGTTCGGTTGACTGGAACGGTACCCTCAAGTTCGAAATTCTGAACCAAGGGACATCGAGTGTGGTGTTTGATGATTTTGTACTAGATGGTGGGAAACTAGAGTCCCCATCGGACCAGATTGCGACACTCATGGGCCTGCCATTGTTGCCAGGAGAGATGGCGTTTGCAGAGACTCCAATACTGTTTGACGCAACCAGCACGGAAGCATGGAGTGTGTCGATTGTGGGACGGGCGGTGGGAGGTCGTCGATGCGAGACAAGCGGAATCGTAACCTCTGCAAGCACCCCACCCTGAAGAAGTTTCGCTGGTAATAAGCATTGCGTTCTACTTACTTTGGCCACGGGACAGCGCCATCAACTCGAATCTGACAGAATCGTAGCAACAAAGAGATCTGAAACCAGACTCGTGAGCGTCAAGATTACGGCAAATAGGTTGACGCATGTTGACTTCGTCACGTTGGATCTTGATCCCGAGAAACTCTTCCAATGTTCCTTCGATGACAGAGTCGAAATCGAGCTCAGACTCTGGGTCTAATTGACGAGTACATGTATTACATCGGAATGCGGTCCTGCAGCTTAGAATTTTGATCAGGATTCACAACCCACCTGGCAAAATGTTGGCTTCCACCACTCAAGATGAAGATGCACTCATGACAAGACCTAGTGTTGCAGAATGATCGGTTCGCGGTGTTAGCAAACTCACGATACTGCTGCAATAGGACTGCGATTCAAAACTAAACTCATCACGTCGTGGTCGTAATGTAATGGACTGTCAATTTGATTCAGCGTGGTTCTTCGGGTGATTGCCAGCGTTTGCTCGCTGTGCATCTGGAGGCATCAAGAAGACTACGATCGGCGGCAACTGGGCGTGAGTTCTTGGGAATCAACCAAGTGATCAAACCGTGTCATCTGCTTTGCTTCTGAAAGAATTGGTTGGTGGGGGCTCATTCGCCTCATCTGTTGTGAGGAAAGAATTACCAGATCCGACCAAAGTATTGCCTGGTAGCACTCTATCCGCGCAGGTGTCCTAGAAGAGGTATATGACGCAGACCGGTACACTCTGCAGTACATTCAGATATAGATTAATATAACCCATCAAGATTCGCTGCTACATACGCCCGCGAGTCTCAATGAGGATCGTATAAGAAAGTGTAGGTCGGAATGTCAAGAGCTTTTTCTACTTCGGCACCGCATTGATATCAAAGCCCACACTATTGAGACCTTCCACCATCTGGTAAGCACACAAGTGGGCGAACTTGTTCACTTCATCGGGAGTATAGTTGACATCAAAGGTGCTGAAGTAGGGGAAGTCCTTATTCATATCGAACTTGGTCCTGTTGCTGGGGCTGTCGTGAAATGCATCCTCGAATGCTGAGACTTCGCTGTTGAATAGCCAGATAACATCAACTTTGGTTGGCTCAAAGATGCCAGCTTCAGGGTTTGCGAGAACCTTCATCGTCTTCCTGACCATGGAGATGTTTCCAGCCTGCTGTAGGTCATGCATTTCGCCCATCAATACATCGAACTCGGAAGTCTCAAATACCTGGCTCCTCTTATTGATGGTATCATGGAAGGACTTCTTTCCTGCCCAACGAAGACCCTTTGGTAACTGGGACACCTGTTGACCAAAGAGGGCAGCCACATCTGCAAAGTCGGAACCCCAATCACTCGGATTATCCGCCACAGCCGATCCCGCTGCATTACAGACCAACAAGGTAGAGCACTGTCTTCGAAGGAGTGCCAACACACCAAGATTGTCCAGCAGCCCACCATCGACAAGCTGAATCGGGGTGGGTGCGCCACCCGCGTCGGGGCTCCAGAAACGGTAGTTGCCAGGTTCCACGAATCCAGCCACTTTGTGGTCGATTTCAATGTTGAACCATTTCTTGATTCTTTTAGGAAGCAGATCTATGATTCCGAAAGCACCCTTTACGAGTCTGGGGACGACCCATGGGAGAGTCTTTACAAAAAGAATGAAACAAAATGTCAGAATACTTCTACGTTTGAGTGAAATAAGAAAAGCCAGGGCGGTATCATCCCAAGGCATGTCCAAATAACTACGTACCATGGCTTCAAAGGCAGCACCAAAGTTGCTAGATGCCCCAGTCAGCTCGAACAACCTGACAACTGGAGAGGGGAGGCCTTGCAGTTCGGCGGCGTAATGCGCCTGTGGGTCAACCGGAACAGGCTCAGTGTTCGTGGTCGTGGCAGCATTGAAGGCAGTGCCGAGAGAGTATCCACCTCCGAGTTTCGCCGAAGGGTTCACTGGAATTCCGACGTACATGGGTGTCATTTCGAAGGGAAAGACTTCGTATTTGTTGATATCTCTGGAGCACGTTGCAACGTAAACTGGAAACGGCAGAGTGTTGTGCTGATTCAGAATATCAGCAATCTTGGGATCCTTCGCTTCGTTGTTCCACATGTACGCTTCGCAAGCTTCCAACCAGTAGTCTTCCCCGCCTTTTTGGCCCATGACCGGTAAAAAGTAGTTTTGCTTGATGGAATCGCACCATGCGTTGTACCTGCCTTTCCCGTCGTCGGTGAAGTTGAAGACGTTCGCATCGGCAAGCACTTGACCTGTTTTTCCGAGCTCGCTTGGAGCCATAGTAATGGACCCAGGTTCCACATAGGGTCCAAGTTGATCCTCATAGTTCATATTCATATTGTGATTCTTCTTGTCCAATATTTGCTTGGAAAATAGGGGTAGCGACGTCCAGGTCCCTCCAGAGTTGGCAGCAAAGTATCTAGCTTTGGTCAAGACTTCCATATGATGGAGTCCACGAAGCCATCCCAGTGCTGTTGTTGCAGCTCGCTCTCCTCCTCCCGACATGCAGATACCTATATTGTGCCGTTCGTCGAGCCAGGATCCGACAGGAAGATCCTGTCGGCGTTCTGGGGGGAGAAAGGTAGAGTTACCGAGTGACCACGCCAGGGTTCCAAGCGTATCTGGCCTGTTCACTGGGTCCAACGTTTCTGGATGCACGCCCCAGTTGGGTCCAAATCGCGATCCAGGACCAAACGGTGGCGCTTCGAGCTTGCTCCAATCAGGAATTTTGATGTGGGCCTCATTCAGGCGACTGACCCATCGGCCAGGAGACAGCCCAGTAGGCACCACAAAGGCTTGCGCAGCACCGATGATGCATGAGCCTGTCAAGGTCGCGAGCGCCGTGATGAGTTTCATCCTGCAGTTCTTTGTGCGATCAACCCAAACTGTTGTTGTTGGTCTGCCCCTAAGCAATCTGTCGCAAACTGCATAATGGAGGATCGCGCTCTAGAGTACAGCACCAAAGGGCTTATGTTTTCTGCCCATATATCTTTATGAAATCAACGTAAACGTCATGGAGATGTGGTCGCCGCTACGAGAGTTTCACCGACAGTAGGACGTCCTCAAGTCAAACAGGAGGAGCCTCCTGCTGGCGAAGGAGAACGATACATCGTCGTTTCCCAATTTGCACATTGATTGACATTTTGAGTCTTGGGAGGAAAAATAACCCATCAAGAAGGAATGACGCATGAACTTCGAACATGATGTGTGTTCCCCCAAAAGTTGATTCCAGATTGCTCACCATGGCGAAACAACTATCTTCTCGTTCGTTTCAAAGGCTAGTCACCGCTCTCAAGCAGTCCAACAAGACGATCACCGTGATCGAGCAAACTTGTGGAGGAATCATCAACTCGTCAATTCTCGCACAACCAGGTGCATCAGCTGTGTACTACGGAGGTTCTGTCTCGTACAACACACGAAAGGCCAAGCCCCTCTTGTTGAACGATGAAGAGCTGCATACTCGTTTGAATCAGCCTCGCCAGGCAGGTCATGGTGAGACGGAAGCAGATGCCTACCGCAACTCCAAGTTGGATTGGACAGCGCAAACATCCATTGCGTTCTGTAAGGCAATGGGGACGGACTATGCTATCGCAGAAGGGGGCGCAGCAGGCCCCACGTTTCGTCCCAAGGGCTTGGACACAGGATTTAGTGTGATATCTATTGCTGGAAAGAATGAAAACGGCGAGGTGGAGGTTTTGAAACAAGAGATGATTCATTCTACGAACGCCGATCGTCAGGGAAACATGCTTCTCTTCGCAAACAAAGCGGCAGATCTGGCAACCCAAGCGATTACGGGAGACTCATCTGGGGTTGAGAAAGTTGAAGTTTCACAAATGGTACCACAGCTCGATCGCGTCACGCACTTGCGGTCCAACGAGGAAGCTCTCAAGTCCTTGGAACCATCTGCTCGATACATTCTGCTCAAAGGCAACGAAATCCTGTCAACAGCCATGACGGGGCCCACTTTTCTGACCCATCAGGACATTCAGGCACTCGACACCCCAATGCAGCAAACGTTTTTGGGAAAGATCCACTCAGACGGTACACCACTGTTTGGAGTCGACCTTCTCGACAATGACAACGTTGATGTTTCAGGTTTGGAAGATTCTGAGTCTTCCTTTGTTAACACAAGGACCACCGCTCCGCTCTTTTCGTCTTTAGACAATGAGATTGCACTGCATGCAACGGCTTACGCCAATTGGCAACGCCGGTCAGCCTTCTGTAGTCTCTGTGGAGCTCCCACAGTGTTAATCCAAGGTGGGACCTGTCGCAAGTGTACGTCGTGCAGCACCATGACATGGCCTCGACAGGATCCTAGTATGATTGCAGTGATTGGTTCGCAATGTGGCGAAAAGGTACTGTTGGCACACTCGTCGCGACACCCACCGAAATTCAATACCGTTTTGGCTGGCTTTGTCGAAGCGGGCGAAACCTTTGAGGCTGCAGTCGCGCGAGAGACTTTTGAGGAAACTGGCATTCTGATTGATGAAGGATCCGTCGACTATGTAGGATCTCAACCATGGCCGTTTCCGCAAAGCTGCATGATTGGGTTCAGTGCCATTGCAGATGCTGACCAACCATTGAACGTTGATACCAACGAGCTGGTGAGTGCGGGTTGGTATAGTAGAGAAGACGTGCAAGCAGCATGCAAAGTCGAAGGGCCCACAATGCAACTCCCAGTGGCGGAGGCGGCTCTGACGAATGATCCGTCTCTGAATTTGCTGGTTCCTCCCAAGGGAGTCATCGCGAGAAAACTGATTGAACGGTGGTTGGAGAACTAGGATCCTCACTGAGGATTTAAGTCTTGAGAGCTGATTGACAGCACAGTAGGCTAAGATCTATCTGACACCCTCGATGAATGAGAAAAGTGAGAGGCGAACGGATGCAGATTGAGACTGACGACGCTAAACCGTTTGGACAACCATCTACTCGTACATGTAGCGGTACAGTAGACAACAGAATTTACTGTGCACAAGATGACAGTGACAGTATTACTGTACACTGTTACAGTGTTGTACTTGATTCCTACGTAGGATATTTTGTACGTGTGCTTTCGTACGAAATGAAAGAGAATTTCAAACCAGCTGGCTGTACTGAGTGCTACCCTCTTACTTGCGTATGTAGCCACCATATTGAAAGGTACGATGTCATTCAAGCAGGGACACCCGTTATTTATTCGTCTAAAACAGTTTATAGCAACTAAGCTAACTGATGTCCCTGAAGACTGATGTCATGGCAGCCACCTGCTGGGACCTTTTCGTCACTTGCGTATCTATCATGACACCTGTTGTTTCTCACCCAAAGAATGGGTACATTTATTTCATTGATGTTCAGTATCACTGAGAACAATGCGGACCGCTACTCTCTTGATCACAGCGACGATCCTCTTGGTTGGTGCTGAGTCGGTGTATGCATCGACGACGTCTGATTACTACGCACGTCGACCTTCAACAACGACGACGACATCTCGCAAGAAGAAGAAGAAGAAGCGGCGGCGAAGAAAACCTGCGCCCAAGCTTGATGAGCTCCTAATTCTGTCAGGCGACAGCTTGTCTGACAACCCGTTCGAAGTCCCAGACGACAAGGAGCAAGAACGACTTCTGTCGGCGCTAGAGAGAATAGACAACGACGAGAGGGAAGAGCGTAAGGAGCGAAGAATCAACAAACATCAGGTGTCTAGCGAGCCTCCCACTTCAACAAAGACTGCTGCCACCAAAGTTTCTTCTGTGAAACCAAAGGCTACGACTCAGACCCCACCTCGCCCCAGCGCCCCCCAGCAACATGCTACATCCCCTTCGCAACCCAGACCGGAGACTAAGCCTGTGCCTCACTCAGTGACGCATCACACTTATCAACAAACTCCGGGTAGCCATCCGTATCCTGTGCCGCGGCGGCAGATGCCCCAGCAGACCCCACCACAACGCACACCACCTCGCGCTATGGATAGTCGCACAGCCATGCTCTCCTATACAACCCCCTGGGTCATCAAGTTCCTTCAGGGTCGCCCCAAGGATGCTCTCATTGCTGTTCCTCGAGATTTCCTTGCGGATGGCTTTAATCTTGTACATCTACCACCCCTCATTGAACGCCTCAATGGGAGCACTGACACAGCCTTTCCTCTCTACAAGGCCGCACTGCGTGTCATTCTCAGCACTGAAGATGTCCCAAACGTCCCTCCAACCGTTCAACGCGCCGCGGAAATGCTCTACACCTTGGTCCATGCCAGGTTCATCACCTCGCCCCGTGGTCTCGATACAGTCCGACGACTCCTGCTGCACGATAAGACCATGTTTGGCAAGTGCCCGCGGCCGTCTTGTCGGGGAATGCCACTCTTGCCACACGGAGAAACGTCCGAGTATTCAGGACACGGCGCCCAACGGTATTGTTGTGCCTGTGGTCAAGCGTGGGAGTTTTGGGATTCGCAAGTGGATGGAAGTGCCTGGGGACGAACCTTTTGTCACTTGTACCTTTTAACCTATGGCAACAAGGAACTGGGTCGCATTGCTAGTCCCATGCCACAGACACGCAGTACAGTACCCACTGTGTTTGGGTTTCAGGTTCACACAGCCGCACTGCGACGACTGCATGAACCGTAGTTGGCTCCATCACGCACGCGGGCGTGGCGGAATGTCAGGCCTCTTGTATAAATTAATAATTCTGTAGCTCCATATTTTATAGATGCACTTTACAGCTTCTCACTACTTAGTCATCTTCATCCTCGGACGATGAAGCTTCACTCACATGACTAGCTCGTTTCAGCACAATTCGATTGGGGTTCAGAAAGTTGAACTGACGACTCTCTTCCGTATAATCCTCATCGTCGCTAGCTTCCTTCTTGGGCGCCGCCGCTGGTTGGTCCTGCTGCTGCTGCTGAACTTTTCGCCTCTTGGAACGTTTCCCCTCCGCCTTGTCACCAGCCAGTTCGATGAGATTGGGATCCAGCCATGCATTCGTCTCACGCAACAGAGCCACCACATCCTTGGCCATTGGTCTCAACTCGCGCGTGAAGAAGCTATATACGACTGCTGGCCGATCGTTGGTGCGACCTGCACGACCACATCGATGCACGTATTGTTCGAGCGAAATGGGAAAGTCGTAGTTGATGACTGCGTCCACGTTGGCCACATGAATACCTCTGGCAGCCACATCTGTCGCCAGAAGCAGCTGCACTTTGCCGCATCGAAAGTTACTCAGCACGGCTTCACGGTCTCGCTGGTTCAAGTGACTGTGAAGTTCGGCGCAGTGTATTCCATCTTTGGTCAGCATCTTCGACATGTGCTGCAGAGTCTTGATGCGAGCAAAGAAGATGAGACACAACGACTGCTGTCTGCTTCCTTTCTCAGGCCGAACCTTTTGCAGAGTTGTCAGGAGTTTCTTTGGCTTTTTGTGTGCCGAGCAGACATGCAGGGTCTGAGTCACATTGCTCGGTATTCTGGCCAGATCCAGCGGTCCTGGCTTCCTCTTCTTCGGTCGTTCCTCTTCATCTGCATCACCATTATCCTCGTTAGTCTCTGATGATACTGCAGGCTTGGAGTCATCTTTTGCAGGACTGCTCTCTGGTTCGTGCTTCTGGCCGACCGTGACAGTGTTTACCTTGATGACGACGTGCACTTTCCCAAGCCAAGAATTCCACTTCGAGGCCGATTCCGGGTGTGTGGCAGAAAACAAACACATTCTGCGATTGCTACCCTCCCCGAGAAGTTCTAAAATGTCATCAACCTGTTTCGACATGTCGACTTGCGTTGCTAGTCGATCTGCTTCGTCCATCACTACCCACTTGAGGTTGGAAACCTTGTCCGCGAGTCGTTCATGCTGCAGCAAGTCACCCAGCCGTCCCGGGGTGGCAGAAACGACTATCGGCGTATCCACAGACGCCAAGGATTCCAGTTGAGCATCACGATCTACCCCTCCATACACAGCTACGACTGTGACGGCACATTTCGTCCGCGTCAGATCCTTTTCTGCTTGTAGTGCGAGCTCTCTTGTTGGAACCAAAATGATACCCTGCAGACCACGATCCTGAGGCCCAATCTGGCTCAGCAGCGGCATACCATATGCATAGGTTTTACCGCTTCCAGTTGGAGCGATTCCGACCAGATCAACGCTCGAATTCAGCAAGACTGACCAAGTTTGAAGTTGAATGGGAGTTGGTGTCCACGACTTCCTTTTGCGTTTCTGTAGTAGAACACTCCAGGGCTTGCGCAGTGCGGCTAGTGCTTCATTCTCAATGATATCTGTCGCTTTGAAAGCATCTGGAATCACAAAGGAATCATCGCCAGTGCATGCCACAATCAAGGCTTGGGACGATGGTGATGGCTTTTCGTCAGTTTCATCAGAGCCAGCTGTGGCCTGTTCCTTCCGTTTCGATCGGTTCCGCTTGCCTCGTTTGCCCATGACTACGTGATGATTGATTTAATCCTTCTCTTGAAGAACAGGCTGCTGAAATCCCCTTATATCAGACAATGGTAGACAGTGTCAATGATGTTATTTATATTTCTTATGATCTCATGGTCTGATGAAAAAATGTGGATGGCGGTGAGGCAGATCACTTTTCTCTGCTCGAGTTTAGGGATAACAGCCGACTCGATCACCCTAATTTTCGACCGACTAACCTGAAATATATTCTTGCTTTCGAGATAGAGTACTCTACGCCATGATGTCGTCGTGTGCGCGGATGCCCTTACCAGGGATGAAGGATCCCTTGGTTGGCTTAGCTCCCTTGAATGTCTGAAGAGCTGGGTTGGACGCAGCAATCAACTGATCCTCATGCGAACGGATGCCCTTACCAGGGGTGAAGGATCCTCGGGTCTTGTGTCTTCCCTTGAAGGTCTGAAGAGCTGGGTCGGAGGCCGCATTCGCAAGGGCAGGAGCGGCTAGGCCTGCCAAGAACATACCACCGGCCGACAAGACATCACGACGGCCAGCTTCTAGATCCGTATTGACACGAGCATGCTGTGCGGCAGGGACGAATGCACTTGCAACAGTCGCAACAGACAAGAGGACGATGGCAGACTTCATGATGGGATGTGTCGGAAGGATTGATGGAGGGTTTGGTGGATCTGATTGACTTTCACAAGGTGTCAAAGTGCGTACTCTTGGTACGACGAGCACCGTTGGGAAATGAACACCTCATTGAAGAAGAAACAAGGCAAATCTTGACGTCATGCGAGTGACGATGACATGTTTAAGGTTAGAGATGCGAGTGACATGTTTAAGGTTAGAGATAGAAATCTGAAGTGTAAGCACTGAGACGTCGACGTGACAGTGTAAGTATGTACCAGTAGAGTAACCACCCGTACAAGTGAGCAGAAGTGATGTTTTTGTGCGCGCGGGAAATTGAAAATGCGAACAGCAACGAACATCGAACATCGTCACAAAATCAACTTGAGAACGACGGTGGTCGTTGTTGACGCTGTTCTCTGTTCTCTCACACCAAAAAGAAGAGATATGCGAACTGGCAAAAGAAACAACATGAAGTCTCTTTGGGGTAATCGAAGAATAAAGATTTGTTCTGCAGGGCTTTGCTGGCTGTTCGTTATGCTTCTGGCAACCACTGGGGGGTCTGACGCAGCCATTACAGTGGACGGAATCGAGTTTGACAGTATGCCCGCAATCTTTGGTATGACTTGGGGGAACAATGTGGATTATCGAGCTCATCTTCAGTCTCTACCGAATCGTCCCTTTTTGTGCGAAGACGAAGACTCATTCCTGCATCGCAACCTCAAGAAACAATCAACAGCCCCGCCAATAGAACCGCCAGCAGACAACCTGCCCATCGCAGTGTTGGCAAGTCGAGGGGGTTGCAGTTTTGAAGAAAAGGCACGGGTTGCCATGAATTTATTGAATGTTGAGATTGTCATTGTCTATGATGACAGAGAACGCAGCTCGCTTGTACCAATGAGCGCCTCGGATCCTGCGGCAATCACGGTCGGAATGCTCTTTGTCTCGCAATCAACTGGTTCTCGTAAGTTTTGTTGAGTTGAAATGCGAATGCTGCTTTTATAGCCACTATTTTCACTCTAACCCAAACCACCCCCATCATGTGTGCAGAACTGAAACAAATGTTGACGGAACAACTCGCAAACGTGACAGACAGTGGTGGCATGACAATCACCATGGACGCTCGCATACCTGAATATTCTCGGCAACCTGGGTATAACCAAACAGAACAATGGATTCTTGCCGCCATGAGTGGCTTCTTTGCCGTTGTAGCCTGCGTCGGATGCTTATTGGTGGGTGCACAAACTGGCATATTACGACCCGGAGGAGGTCGAATTGGTAGCAGTGGAGAACGATTGTTGACAGAGCATCAAGTCTTGAAGCTACCGATGGTGGATTATGGTTCGCGGGATGGTGAACGCGCCTGTGCGATTTGCATTGAAGAATTTGCACACGGGGACAAGTTGCGGCAGTTGCCTTGTCAACATGAGTTTCACACAGAGTGCATCATTCCATGGCTGACGGAACGTCATTCGTGTTGTCCTCTCTGTAAAAGCAACGTGCGGCCCGAGGAGGATTCTACACGTAGTAGTAGTACCACCCATCTAATCAATGAGTGGTGGCGGGCAAGATCCATCAGTTTCTTGGCCTACTACTATCGAATGGTTGCAAGCGAGGAAGACGAAGCCGAGAATGCCGTCCAGGCATCTCAACACGAACCTGCCAACTGAGGTGTGTAAAATTTATTGTATATTAGAACATGTATTTGATTGATCGATGCTATGTGTGGCTCCTCTAGTAGATCCCAACTCCTACAATACAAGCCGCCTTACAACTGCTGAAGAAAGCCACACTTGCCGTTACAGAATCACTATTATCGCGCCGCATGGGCCACACTGACACCATTCATGATGCGATTGTGCTTCTTGCCCATCTTGTTGGTATTTCCACGGAACCGTGCCTTGTCCGCATGCCGTCGTTCACCACTGGCAGTCTCTCGACGAGACTTTGTTACCACCGCACGATACCGGTAGAGAGATAGAGCGGTAAAGGAACCAGTTCCACTTCCTCCCACCAAGATTCCATTGTGCTTGGCAGCCACCACGGCAGTCGGGTCGCTGTAGGCAGAGGGTTGAGCGCGTTGTTTGTAGTATCGTTGGAGGCCACGGTGACCCACAATGCGACCATCCGGGAATACGAGTTCTCCAATGGCTGATACGTTAAATCCGAAACGAGAAATTTCTTCTTCGTAGCCAGCGTACAAGCCATCATCGTCTTTTGCAGCAGCGTCGTCCACTTCTTCGTCTACAGCTTCATCATCCGTGATATCATCTTCCCAGTCGTCTTCATGTTCGTCGTAGATAGCCGATAGGACCTTTTTGAAAAGTGATGGTCCGTCATCGTCATCCTCCTCATGCACAAGCTGGCCATCTTCTTCTAAATGCTGTGCGTTCGTGGATAGAAAGTTGCCCGTATCCTTGTTGGCTGTACCAGAGCCATAAAATGGATCAAACTCGGCCAAATCCACTCCTCGTTCATACCGTAACTTGGTATGTCGCTTCATAACCATGTGCTTTTGACATCCGGTCCAGGTACTAAACGTGCGTTGACAATAGAGACAGTAGTGACCCAGCTTGATCTTTTCATGACAATATCCAAGGAGGCCTTCGAGGTCGTCCAAATACTCCACGTTGGGGATAAAGAATCCATACTTGCGATGCATGCGAGCCACGTTGGCCTGCAAAGAGGGCGACATGTGCTTGTCAAACAAACATTGACGAGGTTCAATCACTAATGGTTCTTCTTCTTCCTCGTCTTCGATGTTGTCTTCTTTCTTCTCCTCGCCCTCCATTCCATTCTCAATCTTGTCTGCTTGTGGCACGACTGTAGCCCCCCCTCCATCTACCACTTCTTCCTTGTTCTTTTTCTTCTTGTTCTTTTTACTCTTCTTCCCTTCCTTCAAATGACCTGTTCCCCTTCCTTCGTCCTTGCCTTCTCGTTCTTCTCGCAGTGCCGAGGCAGCTTCGCGACGCGCCAGAAAGTCCACCTCGCCGAGCAAGACTAGTCCCGCTTCGCGTCTCTTCACGTTGTACATGTGCCAGTCCGACTTGTAGTGAGCCGCTAACTCGGCGCGACTGCCAAACATCTTGCCGGGTGCTGTTGTGGAAGCCAAGGACATGGTGGAGAGATGTATTGTTGAATGATATTGGTCATCAACTCAGTGCTTCGAATTCGATGGACAATTTTTCTTGGTGTTGGGGCGGAGGCACTCCTTGTCCAGCTTTGTAAGTTGTTACCCTGTTGGGCCTTCGCATTTGCAATGAAATTTTCGCTTTGTATCGATAACTCTACAAGAAATTCGGCCACGAAAAGATCCAAAATTTCAACCGCGTATGCTTGACTGATTACAACGACAGACGGTAAAAGGTGCTAGTAACGACTATGAAAGCCCCAGCAAGTTGTGGGATTTTTGCTGAACAAGGGTTAGGGGTGTTCCTTGAGAGACTGCTGCGCAGAAAACACTGCCGTCGTAGTATGTTCAATAGTAATATGTTCGTATACTACAGGTTACAATTACGAATTGCATCCCACGCGTGAGCATCAAACCCGCCTGGTTTCAAATGACGAATTACATTCAATGTGTATGAGCATTTTCACTTTTACAAACTCGCCTCTCGCTTAGCCTCTAACCAAGCTAGATGGTCAACCTGACAAGATCCAGCTAGTTGGAAAGGGACGCAATCGTTGGGTATGCCATAGCTTTCCAATTCAGCCAAGACCTTCTCGTCAGTTCCTCGGTGCATTCGACGCCGATGCTTTATCTGCCCTGCGAATATGTTCTCAACACGGCCAATCATGTTCACAAAGGATGGAACATAGCAGATGTGAATACATGCCAAGCGCATTGGTAGATAGAAACGTGCGGCATAGATGAAGAGTTTCAACATCTTGGGATCAAAGTCCCGAAGCGATGGAAACGGCTTAACAAGATAGACAACACCCTTGAGCTGAGCATCCTCGTCCTCAAGGATTGAATGAAGCACATACCAGAAGGCTCGCGCCTTGGAGGTTCCATCAAAATTGCCCTTTTTCTCTCCTGAAAAATCTACGAACACGAGAGTTTGGCCGTGAGTATCCTTCTTGTTCATGGCTTTCACAATTCCGTGTTTGAGGACTTCTTGGTCATCGTGTAGAGCTTGCGCTTGTGTTAGAGGCAAGAAAGCCTTCTCCGCGCCAAAGATTCGCACGCGCTCTTCCCAATACTGTACAAGGCGTATAGCCGCCCGCTGTATCGTGGAATTGCGTTTGCGATTTGGTGAGAAATGTTACAGAGACATGCACAAGGCAAACATGATCTTACCTTCGGGTCGTACTCTTCCGCTCGAAGAAACATCATCTTAAACTTATCTCCGATAAGCTGTGGACACTTTTCTTTCGCTTGAAGAAACTGCTTCTTTTTACTGTCCGAAGTTTTGAGAAGCTCCTGATCAAGGCTCCTGAGACTCTCAACAAGGTCACTACCAGACTCATTTGCCACTGCTAGACGGCCAAACATACTGGAGCGACGCATATCCTGTGAGGATGCCATTGCCTTGCCCATCCTCCCGAGTAGAAGCTTCTCAAGTTCTGCCTCGTCACTAACAGCTTCCTCTTCCTCTGCCATAGCCACATCAATGTCACGGTTCTTCATGAGCTCCAAAAACTCGTCGAAGTCGAGCATGTTATCGTGGTTGTCGTCGACGGATTCGATAGCTCGAGCCAGAATCGACTTTCGCACGTTTTTACCCATACCCATATGTAACTCGTTGAAGTCAACCTGACCATCTTGGTTGACGTCAAGGAGATTGAAAGTTGCGCGAAGGATTGCAGCCTCGTCCTCTGTTGGACGTCGATAATTGGAGTCACGACGTTGTGACGAATAAGTGGAGAACGGCACCTAGATTGAGGTGCCAGG
>JAVCKV010256369.1:0-15292 GCA_032274145.1 Herpochondria borealis
ACATACCTTATTTTACCTTGCCTCGCATTGGTGCAGTTCGTCAATTTCGTTTCAAAAGACCTATTTTGCTTTTCGATTATTTGACCCCCCCTTGGTGGCTCTGCTCTTAGTCGCGCACTCAGAAGTTACCCTCTATTTTCGACTATTTGAAGTACAGTATGACCTCGAAAAACGCTCGTATGACATATTTTCCCATATTTTTCGTATGCCTTATTGTGGTGCTATTTACACAGAAAATCACAGTACAGTTTTGTAACAACCTATTGAAGCAGACGTATCGTAGCTCAGCGGCTCTATTTTCTGTTACATTTCTTCTCATCTATCATTTAACTCTAACAATTTCTGGATGGTCCCGCTCTCTAGACTCGAGAGAGGTTACAAGGTCACGTTAATCTACTCAAGCGGTGCACTTGGGTAGGCGTTTATTGAAAGCGAGCCCCTATGATCTCCCACGTGACTTTCCCGGCTAACGAAGGTAGGCACCTTCGCCACGCCTACGAAGCGTCACCAAAATGGTTTGAAAGTCTCCAAATCACCTTCTTGACACATTGTTAGCGACTTCACAAAGTGTGGCTTTGTGATGACCAATGTATAACAGACAACGCGACTACATTAAGTAGCAGCAAATAACCGATACTGTACTGTACTATAAGTGGTGACAAAGTGATTTGAACAAAGCAAAACAATATCCGTTAATCGACCATCTGCTTTAAATCCACCGCCCTGGTAGAGAGCCCGAAAAAGAAAAAGTCCAAGTCGTAGTCCAAGTGCAAACCGAACCGCAGTCGCACTTTCACCGCCCTCTCACCACTGCCCGCAGTGCAGCCCCGTCCGCAAGCAACGCCTATATTTCCGCCGCCGGCGCAGCATCTCGACCTGTCTGTCCGTCATTTTTACGTGTCGCGCGTCCTCCAAACGTATGAAGAGTGCTCAGTTCTGTACCTGTCAATTAGTGTCAAGCCAAATCAGGCTACATAACGTACTCCACAGGTTCCTACCAGGGTGGCTGAAGAAATTAACCTTTCTTGCTGTACCTTGTAATAGAATCCCTCACGACCACCTAGTGGGTATAAGCAGCTCTCTTTTCCGGAGCTTCTGAATAAACCCGATCAGGTATCTACCACAGAGAATCCGTCTGTAACGTTGACTTCATCGCCTCTACAGTCCCAGTTCGTTACAGTCATGCAGGGCCCAGCGGAAGCTAGAAGCTTGTGACGAGCACAGCCCGCACCCAAATCACGTTCCCACCCTTCCCAGAACTTCTGCATTATTAAATGTTTTCGGGGCATTTTAGCCCTCCAATACATATAGCTATCGGGAGCATGAAAAAATTAATAATTTTTTTCTAAATGTTTTCCACTGGCGGTTACTTTCTAGAGGAAATGTTGCGCTATTTTTATAAAGTGCAGCAGACACGGAATTATTAAAGATTTTTGATGATCAAATACCAAGGTAGGTAGCTAGTTACTCAAATATCAAAGATACGAATTGAACCTAATGTGGCGCTTTTGTACGCCAACAAAAACTTTTTGCTCCTCAGCTAAACGGTGCAAAAAGATGTTAATTGGCGTTAGTTGCAGAATGAAAACATAGGTGCAGTGACAGAAGTTTCCGAGGTATCATGTCTAATTTGCACCACACAGAGTGGCTGAAGAAAAAATAGGAAAGGCAGCAGTAGGAAATGTACATTTTCATTATTTTCTCTCTTTTACTTCACTCTTAGTCTGTGCACAGTCCATCTATTTGGGACATTACTGTACGGGGCAGTTGAGGTCCATTCGATATCGGCGGAAAACGTATACAGGCACACGGGGTGACTGTACTTAATCTATGCGAAACATGGAAGGTGCATAATAAGTCTATACAATAGACCGGACGTGCATGAACACATTTGTTAACACTCTCCATTCGTAACAGCCGTCAGGAGGGGTAACATCGAAGAGTTATCTTATTTGAACCCAATTCCATGATATTCCTACTGTTTGTTGGTAAAGAGACATGCCTCAAATGCTTCAACAGCACCGCAAAAGAGCTGGCGGCATATTGGTGCTATTCGCAGCGCTCTTTTCTGTTCTTCGGCGTCGCCAAAGAAGAAAGCGAAGCGCAATAAGACGAAGTAATATACAGATCCTGGAGATGGTGGTCAATGATCTCTCCCAGCAAGAATTTAAAGGCGCTTTCCGAATGAGCAATGGAATATGAAATACGCTTCTTTAAATAGTAGAGACGCAGCTCGAATGGGATTAACTTCAGGGAAGTAGATTCTATGAGGAATGCATTCATCCGGATGTGCGACTAGCTCGAACCCTCAGTACGTTAGAAATTGATTCTTGCTTTGATGCCATGATTCTTTTTCCCATAGTATGCCTGCAGTCCACGATGTGTTAAAAGACCCATGTGACAGAATTATCTCACATATCTCAATACAAGGCCTTCATTTCAATGAACATGGGCGCTCTAAATGCTTAAAGTTACGGTTTCAACGATTCGCGTGCAAGCTTGAGCCCGTTGCTGGGATGTGTCGGAGTTGACGGTATCCAGATAAAGATCAAGAAAAATGACTGCTACATTCCGAAAAACTAGTACTACAGAAAAGGATCCTCTGCTGTTCTGTTTCAAGCTGTAACCGAATCAAGACACCGTTTTTGTGCCTTTATTCTGTGGTGTGTGATTCTACACATGACTTTCTCGCCTTTAGTGCGTTAGAATTTGGTCAAAACTTGACCAAAAATACGATTCCAAATGGTTACTGGATCCCAGGAGATGCATAATATTCATTTTCAAAGTCTCTTCTGGTCCTCATTTGTGCTGTACAGTTACAGCATACAGAAGAAGTGGTCTGGATAGATTTGCTCCACTTTTTTTCAAATCAGTCTACGCGTTAATGTTGAACAGGCATTCGGAGTAGTGATAAGTAGTTTCGGGGTGCTTTGGCTTTCGCTTTCGTTTGGCCTCATTAGATACTCTCGTCTTGTATGTCTGTATGAATTGCTTCCAATTTTGTCATAGATAACGCGCCAGTCTACTCCTCCGATCCTTTCAATTATTCAGGAGCTGCGCAGTGGTCCCAACAGCGACTTTGAACAGAGGTTACATTTCAACGGTTGTGGCGGTTCTCGCAAACGAAACGTAGTGATTCCTGATCAGGTGCACGTAATGAACTTGCTCGCAGTATATATAGAGAGTCTCTATCAATTCGATTGAAGGAACTAGGCCCTACACGACCATGTTCCGGATAATTTTTACATATTTTGCTCTTTCTATATGAAATTTGGGAGTCGCTATTTGCAACTTGCGATCTCCACGTTTAAATAATTGAATAAATAGGGGTCCTTAAAGTCAAGATGCGACTCACGGATGTTTTTCATTTGTGCGAGCAAAGTTATTAGACTTTCAGTAGAATATTTGCGCTGGTCTCCCAGTCTGGAGCGCTTCATAGAGCAGTGGTAATCCGCTGTGCCACTACCCGCGCTCATAGGGTGCGCAACACACTTTATGATGTAACACAAGTCGCCTTCTTGTGGTGCAGCGTGGTAGCTCACTCCCTTCGCGCGCACTGTGGGAAATAGTGGTAGTACTGAGCGCGAGGGAGTAGGTTGTACAAACGGAGACGACTGAAACAAGTGGCCGTGAGTGATGTCTTCGCGCGGCGTTGTGAGCGTCCTACTCGGAGGCACAAACAACTAGCCCAAAACGGAGAAGAAAAGGGAGGCAAGAAAGAGGAAAGAAGAAGAAATAGGGAAAAGGCTTTACTTGGGGGTTAGGATTCTCCTATTCCGTTCCTCAGGTTCCTCCAACCCAGGTGAAACCCAAGCCGTTTAAATCGCGGCTGGGGTAGCGGCCAAAATCGGCCCGAGGGCAAAGACTCATAAAACTACCTAACTACACAGATAATCTTAGGACTAACAGTAATAGTCCCTACTGCTAACCGCCTTAACATACACATCCTCAAAAGGACAACCAGACCTAAATGTAGCCAAAAGATATGACGCCACCAACCAACAGAAAACCCATCCGGCTAGGCCAATCAGCGGTCGTGGCACCCTGGGGTGGTGGAGTAGCGGAGTAGCGTACCAACCGAAGCTCACTGCATGCTGCTGCCAACCGTGTCGTCGAGTGGCGAAGTGACGGATTGTGGCGGAATTTTCGGTTGCCGGGGGTGGTTTTACGTCTAGGGATCTCCGTCGTCCGATGCGCGGGGCCCTTATGCCCGTACTAAACTTCCCATTCCCGTCGGCCTCATTTTCTTTTCTCTTCTTACTCCTATCATTTGAAGTTGGTGCATATCCTTGGCCCTATGAATTACTGAGATCTATTGGAACTCCCGGCGCGGCAATTTTAGTTGTAATATTTACGACGTCCGTCTCCTCGTCTTCCTAACCACAGCGCAGTGCACGAAATAATAACAACGCATGCTTCGAGTCAGTACCAAATTAGCCGCTAGGACGCACTTGTAGAAAATCCGTGAAGGCCTCGGGGTCGTTTTGCCCTAAATGATAACAGCTACGGTGACTCTCCGAGAAAACAGGTCGAATCTTAAAAAATACTTCTTAAGTTCCTCGCCAGCTCGTGGCACCAATCCACCAGCCCACCACAAGCCTGGGAATCAATATCACCGATCACCCAAATACAGTATCGGCCACTGACGTAATCACGTAAATAGTAACATTGTATGTAGAGTGGAAGGGACGAAATACGCGAGCGAACATCCAAATCATTCTATAGACGGGCCACGGTAGTAACCCAGAATTTTTCACGTCTTCCATAATCGAGCGTGGTGTCAATGTCTCCTTAGAACGTAAATCGATACTATACAACATTTCATTTTGCGGTTTCCTAACCAAAGTTGTGAGCTGGCCGTCAGGGTAATTCAGCCAATTGCTGTAGACATCCCCTCCCTCCTAAGGCAAACTGTTTTCCTGCTCAATGTCATCCGCGACTTTTGCGAACACGAGAAGAGGGAGATTCTATTTTCCTTCCCTCTGAAATTTTCCTATTTATTTCAATTGGGTTCTGAGCTGCGCAACAGTTGGTTTCAGTAGAAACTTTTAGAAGCGGTAGGCCTCTTACGGATCCTGCACGCCACGTCCATTATTAAGTAATGGGGATTCATAATGCGGTGCAAGATCACGCAAAGGAACGGCGGAGTTTGTGTGTACCAGTAGGGACGCAGGAACCTTTTAAGCTTTGGAATTATCATAGTAAAACGCACCCAGAAGTTTAGAGGTTTCCGGCGGTTCGCCGTATGTAGTGTCATTCGAGATTTCGATTTCTTGGGATAAAATGTGCAAAGGATCCGGAGCAGACGCGCCAGACGGAATGAAATGGAGATTAAAATTTCCCGGACGTGCAGGTGGAGAGCGAGAAATTGCGCGAGTTTCTTGCGTAGTTATAATTGAAGGTGCGTGAATAGCACCCGGTGGTTTGGGGGAATTGAGATCGGGAAGGTGAAGGCGTCCTTCATCGCGATGCTTTCAATGATTGTAGATGACTCAAACCGTCGTGGTGTTGAGAAGAAAGAGGGGATAACTTCTCGCAGTTGGGAAGTTGTCGCCAGAACGGGGTGGAGAAGTAAACGGATAAAAGTGTTGGAGAATGGGGGTAATTGGCAACGGTGATGTCGCAATGGCCTCGAAATGGCCTCCAAATGGCTTTCGCCAGCGAGAAACTTGAAAAGCTATCGTCACGGAAACAGCCGGTGTAGGCCTGCATGCACGCCATGAACCTCCGATTTGGGCTCGCAGAGGATGCTGACATGGTTGCACCTTTTTTTCATAACAGCTTACTTTGATCCTAATGACCTACTAAAACTGATATTCGGGCATACATGCACGCGAAATTCAGGTATAGAACGGGCCTGAATCAAAAGTGGTGCTGGTTTTCTTAAAGTACTGAGCTTTTCACGGAGAGAGAGTTAAATAAAAGCAGGGTTGATCAGTGCAGTACTGTTGAGATTTGACGCACGTGTAGATTAATGATCGGTAGGAGGCTCATTTCAAATCGACTTGCGGGATCCTGGGAGACTGTAACGACAAAAATTGTTAACATCATGGGGAATACCACCGCCACCGGAGCGATTAATTATAGAACAGGTTCCAAGCACCACCCTGCATCATGAAGGGTGTCTCCATGCTTCCAAATCATGGAATTGACTCTAGTCCTCTCCCACCTCTACTAGAATACTTCATTGATGAGTTCTTTTAGGCGGATACAGATATCGTCACAAAAGCAGCGGAAAAAGCTGAAGCATTTTTAAATGCTGTCTGCTGCTCCCTTTCCAAGGGAAACAGCGCCCACGAAACTACTGGAATGGAAGAGAGCGAAGAAAATGAAAGCTGCAATGGAAGATCTTTCCGTGGTTACTGAAAAAATGATCTCTTTATTATCAAGTAGGTTGCTGCAAAGGCATTTTGCGTAGCAAACATGGTGATGCTGGTCCTACTTACAATCACTTTTCGAACTTTTTGCATGAAGCTTCTCGCCCTGATCGGACAAAAAAGATAGAGCGATTGTTTTACGATCTTAAGCAAGCACGTTTTGAAAAATTACGGGACAAAGAAGCGGCTCAGACAGCCAAGAAGTAATGGGCGGGCGTCGCCGAGTTGTTGAAATTTATCTAATTTCATGTGCATCGCAACGTGAAAGGTGCGTAGAAAAGTATGAAAATTATGGAATCGAACTGGAAGAGTAAATATAGAACTTCGAGAGAGGTAGTGATAAGAAGAAAAGAATCCATCGAAACATGGAGTAAGGATCCGTCGAGAGGATGTGAATTCTGAGATAGCCCGTTTTCAGCAAAAACTTAAAGCAGATTGAATCCGCGAAGATTGATTTGAAAAGAGAGCACATTGTTTTTTATCTTTACTTAATGCAGCATGAGAAATAAATCAAACTTATGTAACTCGATGCTTGCAAGCTGGATGGGGACGCTGAACGTGAACGACTGAACCTTGCATTCGGTCGTGAAAAGAATTAAGATCTTTATCTTTTCTTTACAAATCGAAAAAAATCTCCCGCCCTGATTGCTTGAGATTCAAGTACCTTTTCAGTGTTAGGGGCGGCATGTAAAAATATAAGGATATTTGGTGCGGATGCATGCAACTCCAAATATTCATCAGCAGTAGCTAAACGATATAAAACGTCCCAACGGGAAATGTGCCGATAAATATCTTCTACTTTAAATAAATGACAGACCAATAATTATTAACTTCTTTGAATATCCACTAGACTTTTACTGGAGCGCAAGACATGACGCGGTTGAACATTCTCATCGTTGGATTAACTTCTGCATTTTCAAAAGGAATGTATAGATACCACCTCGGGAAGCAGCCGGAATACCCATAAAGGAATTGAATGCTTCCATCACCGTAAATAAAGTCTGAAAGTTCTTCCTCGAGACCACTTTTGTAGTTCATGAGCACTTCATACCGCGATACAATAAACGGTCCAAAAATATGAAGAAAAATCCAGCTGGAGCAGTTCAAGCCTTAAATTATAGACCGTGTTTTCTTATTTGTCCGTTAAAAAGCATTCTATGCTCCTTGATATTTCCGGCCTTGAAACGCTTAAGACGTTCCATCAATAAACCTTTCGAAGTTTTTGAGGCCCCCAGGATTCTCGTGAACACACTCGGCATACGATCCGATAGAAACTCCCTGTCTACAGGTCCTTGAAGTAGCTTTCCATGTTATTCTTATCGTTGGCGCGTGCGTGTGGCTTTTTCCTGTCTTGCAGTAACTGTGCGACCCTAGTCGCGCGTTGCCGTGATCGGAATTCCTCACAGCCCCCCACTTTAAAAGCAAAAACAACCTCGCCGCCCGGTTGCATCTATTTATTGCCCCTCTTGCTCAGTAACTGCGCGAACCATGTGCGGTGTGTGAAGTAGCTCTAGGTTATGATAAATTGTCGTCTCTGGGACGTGGAAAGGCCGATCTTGTCGTCGCGGCTGTCCACATGGGTCGCCTTGAAGCCGCCGCGATGGCACGGTGTTTTGATTCCCGCTAATAATTCCCGACCATGTTCATGCCTCCCGCATCTCTACAGCTAGGGGGCCATCATCTGCGTTGGGGCTCGGAAATCTTCTTTTCGCGCAAGAAAGTTGTGAGTTACTCATCGTTGTGGGTTTATTCAGGTCGGGTCGATGTCGACCAATCGTTTGCCGGTTCAGCCAATCTTCCGGCCCTGTTTACGTCTTAAAGATAGCTGCCCGACGCTGGTGCCGAGAGGTCGGTTGGTTGGTTGATCCCGTCGCGAGGCCGTCTCCATACGGTTCGTTGACACTGCCCGAAACAGATTCACAACACAGGTGGTCGCGCAGGAACTGCGAGACACCATGGCCGATGGGCGCGAGACTTTCGTCTTTCTTGTGTCGCGCAGTGACTGCGCACCTTTTTCACAGCCTGGATTATTACCATCTCTCCTCGCTGCTTCACGGAAATAAGTCACCGCTTCACGAATCCAAAGTTCGAACAGTCCATCAAAAACCTGGCAAACTGAGCCTCGTGCAGGTGCTGCGTGATTTTTCCACTTCTCGGCGTCCATGGGGCGAGTCGCGCAGATTATTGTAGCAGCAGGGATTTTCAATCGCTCGCTACGCGTGTCTCACGCCTCATATTTCCGGGGGCGGAAGGGCGATGCGAGGGTTCGCCACCTCTTGGCCGTCGCCCGTGCGCCGTACAGCTTTAGCTGTTTTACTAGTAGCCCGCGCATCGTTATTCAATTCCGGATTGCGCAGTGGCGCGGGTTGCCAGTCCTATTTTTAATTTTTTACCTAAGTACTGCACTTTTCGGGTGCAGTGCAACTTCCCCCAGTGTAAATACAGTAGAAACTGTACGCCGCGTAGTCCTGTTCGATAGATTGGGACATTTCATGTACAGTGGGTATTTTTCAAGATACTGCAGATTAAAAACAGTGCACGAACTGCAACTACAGTAAATTCCTCATTGCAATGCGTACAGCCCACAATAAGTAACTACTGTAAAAGCCTCTTTGCAGTGGTATAGAACAGTAAAGTATCTCCTGTATGTGACTCTTTACAGAATGTGCAGGGTATTACAGTAACCACTGCACATGTCACTGTACCAAGGGATGTAGTGGGGAGCTTGACATCGGCTGAGCTCAGCTCTGTCTATATCTCTACAGTAGCTGGCACGCTGGGCGTACAGTAGTACCTTTCCTACTACTTAAGCCTAGTAAACCCGATCCTAAGCCCGTTTTAGAAGGGAACAGGAGGAGTGCCGCCCCAAAGTAACTATGACAGTCACTGACCCTATCTCTACCGCAGTTCCGAGCCGCTGATTGTCCCAGCCACAAGAGGAAACAGTCCGATCACCCCCCGGTCGACACCAAGTTTCTAGCCCTATTTTCGGGTTTGCTGCTCCAGCCCGTTCTAGGACCCCACTCTCAGCTCCAGGCCACACATGTGTTGTGTGTTTTGAGCACGGACACAGTCGTGCTACTAAAATTCCTGTGCGATCCTATCCTCATTGTATTTGGTCGCCTTTCAGTTTGTTTCCCTGATACATCATTTCGCACCGGTACTGCGAAAATTACTTAACCAACTTGGAAATCCTTTCATCGATCGCGCAGGCGCAGGGGGACTCTTAGATCAATTAAGCGCTTGGCGGGTGTGCTGGACACCTTCCAAGCGTCGCATTTAAGGTGGTTCGGGTGATAGTCGCTCAAGGAGAGTGGTTCAGTGTATATTCCTGCACCCACTTTTAGGCAGTGGGTTAGCTTTCATGGCACACGCAGGCGCTACTGAGGCGCAGAGCGGTTCATTGGCATACACAAACTTGTGGCTTGTTCCTTTGCGTGGCCAGGCCGACTTAGCACCCAACCCTTGGCCCTAGACATCTGCAAACGGCCCGCGTCCTTGTCGATTGTTTCACTCATCGAAGACCCGCCCTCTGGTGGGGGCTAGCCCTGAAAATCTCTATGATCGATCATATATGTTCCTCCAGAGACAAGATGCTGGAAAGACCGTCGGGCCCTCTCGGCCGCTACGGAGGCGGTCTCGCCAGTTCGGTGGTAACCCACGAATTCCTTGAGTTGGAGAAGGGGACTCGGACGGGAAGAAAAGAATACTGAAGCAACGCTGTTTTTGCGTCGCCGGGCGGGCTTTAATTCCCGTGATATTTTCCAAACGTAGAGAATTACAGATTATCCTCGTCCTCGCACCCATGCAATCCATATCCCACTTCTTTTTCTTTACTCCTTTTTTTATTCCAGTTACACCTAGTCCTTTAACACTCGGTGCATACCCCGAATTCCACTTTCGTGAAATTAGTGGCGATTCTCACCCTGGCGCCTGCCGTTTCTGCGCCGCCGACTGCGCGAGCCGATTACTTTGCACACCTCAATTTTTGAACTTTTTTTGCGAACGCCGCGCGTGGGGATTGCGGTTGGAGACTCACAGAATATGTGCAGTATGAGCCGGTAGATTGGAGGCGCGGGTACACAAAAGGACGGGAAGGTCGAGCTACATAATGGGGCAGTCGGACCCTGAATGGAAGGAGCCGTACGCGTGTGGCCGAGCACTTGGCGGTGCTCCTCGTTGCGTTTGCTTCGGCTTCGCAGTGCGCTCACCACCTTCTGTGGAATGGAAAAAGAAAGGGAATCTCGAAAAGGAAAGGAAAAGATCATAAAACCAGGGAAATTGTACTGGAAAGAATCTGCTCGCTCTTAGCTTGGTGCCGGGAACTTGCTTTTCCTATCTATTTTCACCTGCCGCTCGAAAGCAGCGTCTTAACTACTCTGGCCCGGCGAGATTAGTTGCTGGGCGAAGATCCAGCTAGGGTAAAACCTGGGAAAATCACTCACGTGGCACGCACGCTCGCCCAGAGACGAACAACATATGGACGTTTTACCAAATACCACAATTCGGGGCCTTATCCCGGATAAAACACCCCTTACTTACACACAGATGCATACAGTACATGCATATAATGCAGTTACACAATCCACGCTTCTCCTTAGTCTAAACTTTGGTACTCATACAATACCACAGCTGGTCACAGAATGTGGAGTACCTTGCGCTAAAAATACGAAAGTGAACCGAAATTGGGACATGTAGACCCCCCTTTGTCCGGGGTACTAAACTTCCCCCAATTCAAGTCTGGGATGTTTCGTGCACAGGTCCATACTTGGTCCAAAATTTTGGGTTACACCCAAATTCACCGTTTGGGCCCAATTTTGAGTTTTTGAAATGCGGCGGCTCCGTCGGCACCGGTTTCTCAATTTTCACGTCCAGGGTTTTGCGCCAATATTTATCGGTTGCACGCAAATCAGGCCAATCAGTCCTTGGCGATCTTGTAACCCAAAACCCGGCATCCGTGCGGCGGCGTGACGATTGGCGCTGCACTGTATGCGAGATCGATTGAATTGAGGCGCTTTAAATAGCCCTCAAGGACAATCAGAACATTGCAGACGCTGGCGCATATGGCGCTGGTGCGCCAGAAGCCCGCATGCCCTTTGTGGACGGCCTCATGGACGGCTGGCTGACCGTAGCTCGAGTCACCTTCAAGTGGCGTGATTTTCCAGAGATCCTCGAAGAGGGGGAACGTGTAGAAGTGGCACGAGTGCGTGACACGCAGGCCAGGAGTTCTGCCGTTCGCAACGCTTTGTGGTTTTTTCCATCGGCCGCAACCAGATTCAATCGTTCATCCTTACCGACCGGGTGTAACCCGTGTCCCTATACGATACCTTCTTCCTGACGTTCGTGGCGGATTGGGTCAACTTTGGCTCCGGGCGCCCCAGTGCCTGGCGCCGTGTCTTTATTGAGTGTCAGATTGGCAGGGCCCGTCTCAACTACTACGAAAGTGGTCGCAACACTGAGAAGTCCCCTAACCGTCGCCGTCATCGCTTTGAGATTCGCACACTCCTTCGCCATGGTTGCGTCTTATTGTGTCGTGGCTGCTAACTGCATCGGTGGAACACCCGTTTCCTTGATCTGTTAGTTGACCAAACCAGACGTCCGCACCAGCGGATCGACCAGTGGATTGGTTTCGACTCCTTCCGTCCCGCTCCACCACGGTATGCTGGTCCTGACGGTGTTAAAGAGGGTCTCTCTGTGCTCACTTGCCTATCGTTCCGTTACTTCGCCTCGGTCCGTCATCGAATCAGACATCTTTATTCCGGTCTTGTCAGTGATGGGCAGCGTGGGATTGCGAAGAAAATCGTTGAAAGGATGTAACAAAAGATGGATTGGGGACTCCTGCACCTCAAGGTGCTCGAGCTCTGGCACAACAGTTGTGTCCCCGTGCTCCCTGAATTACTAGTTGGATCGATGGAATTGGAGTTCGGCGAGGAAGACGGCTCAACTAGTATCGTTGGGCGAAGGTCGGCATGTGCTTGGGCGATCTAAATAATTAGTTGGACACGGCGCCACTTCAAGACCGCCCTCGCCTTCAACAGTGAGCGAATGGATCGACTCGCAATTTTTCTCTTGATGAGCTCCCGACCGATAATCCGTTCGTCGACGCGCTCCTTTCTCATCGTCTTTCCATTTCCATCTTGACCTAACTTGACCTGTTCATGCCGCCACCTCCGAATAATCCAAACAGAATGGTGGTTGCTCCACCGCCGCAGCCACCACTACCATTCCGATCTCCATAACCAGTGCCGGTGCCGATGAATTCGTTCCCCCCTGTTGTGGTTGTGACACGAAGGCCTGTGTCGGCGCCGCCGCCTGGTAAGATGACGGGCCTGAGGTCGCCACCCGCGGATGCGCCGGGATCTTCCAGCGGTTCTGCCGCATTGACCGCAGCGATGGAAGCCACTTTGAATACTTCAAATCCAACGAATGCGTCGTCTCTGGTGGTAATAACCACGAACGCGGAGGTGGTGGCGTTTTCTGCGCGGTGCTTCCTGGCTAGTCAGGGGCTCGTGTCTTCGGGCTCGCAGGAAAGACTCGTACTACTCAGCCAGTGTTACCACATAAATTTTGGGTCCCAATTTCATCAACCTTTGCTCCCATGCGTACCAGGGCCGAACGCGAGGCTTCTGCTGCGGCTCCTTTGGCGAGTGCGGTCCCAACAGTGACGAACACCACAACTTCGGTAGGATCGGCGGCCAACAGTGCGACCAAGGACTTCAGCGTTCAAGCGGTGGCAGAGCCATCTGAGCCTGTCCCGGCACCACCTCCTGTCTGCTTCCCGGTCCAGCCGCAGCCCCTTCCATCTGGGTTTGGGAAAGTTGAAACGTCGCATAGGGTTGGAATTTAACCGGGAACTGGGGGCGCCAAGGAAGCGACGAATGGAGCTCTCAGGAAGACGTAGTACTAATAAACCACCGGTTCCTGTCCGGATCCCGATGGCTTTGGACCGCGCGGCCTCCTCCAACAGTGGGACGAGCGGAATTTGTTCAGAGTCAGGACCTCGGACGATTAAAGAATTGTTGCGGTCGCGCGTTACGCTTGGCTAATTCGTGTGGCACTTACCATTCCTTTGCGTTCCCGCTGACTACCTTCGGCAGGCTGCTAAAAACCACTCTACCAGTTGGGAGGTCCTTCAGGCCGTCTCTGGCCGAATGCGCAGCCTTGATCCCGACATGACGGACCAGCGTCATTGAAGAAACCGTGGCGGAGAACGCTCCACCGTGCGAAATCGCAACGTCCCTTCATCGGACGATCATTTAAGAATAAGGCCGCACATGCAGGGCTCTTGAGGAACTTACAGAGCTGGGAGATGAGGTGGCGGACCTTCGGTACCGTTTGGGCCTGGAACTGCCCTGAATGAGTGGCTCAATGGATCGCTCCCGTAGTCGTTCGCAAAGTTCCCCTCTTTTTCACCGTCACGACCGTGATGATCACGATAAAGATAAATGGGGCCGCGAACGGCGCCATAGGCGCAAGCAATATGGAGATAGAGATTATTGGGTACGAGCGGACCGAGTTGGGATGTTGTTCCCGGAGTGTGCCAGGTATGGTCGGTATGTGCTTGGGTAGTGCAGTGGCGCGGTCGATAGGCACAGTAAAATCTCGCCCTTTTTCTCCACTACTCTTCTTGCGCATGTAACCAATAAACCGTGTTGTGACCCGGCTTTCTAGTCGATTCATTGCTTCATTAATTTATGCATCAACTGCGCTACCAGAGCTGCAGCTTGTCACCTAGATCATTTCGTTGCGGAGGAACTGCGTGACTAACTCAAATTTCTTTTTCGCATCGTCATCATTTTGCGCAGAAATGGCGCGAACTACTCATCAGCTTCTACATCAACATCACGTCGCGCAGAAATTGCACGATTTAAGCGACTTTCTTTTCTGACCTAGAAACACCATTCATATTTACTTATTCTCTTGTCAGTATCATCACATCGCGCAGGAACTGCGCGACTTAGTTGACCCCAAGGGTTTACATAGTACCTCCCTTTCCCTTTCTCTACGCGCGCTGTACCAGTCCGCTTTCGGTGTGCGATTCGCGGCTTCATTCATCCTGTCTGGCAGGACCCGCCTGACAATCACAACCGTTTGAACCTCGGGTGCCGTTTGTCTTAGCGGCGGAGGTTGTGTGATGCGCCCGCCATGAGCGCCGCACAATTCGATTAGAAGGGTAGAGAAAGAGGGAGAGGGGGAGGGGGAGAAAGTGAATGAAGCGCGCGTTAGTCGATCATTTCGGTTGTGCGAGGAAGCGAGAAGGGGAGGAGAGAGAATTTGATGGGAGCGGGGAGTTTGGTGGTCGTGTCTCATAAAGTTCCACGGGGCGCCCAATTTTTCCACACGTGTAAATTGACTTGCCGAAACTTGGCCGGTGCGCTTGTGATTTGGCCGCGTCGTCTCTTGGCCCGTCCTGACGTGGCTAATTAGCCCACCTCCTTATTCGTGCCTGGTCATTTGAAAACCCAAATCACACCGCACGCCGTGTCCTCCATCCTTCTTCATTTTTAAAGTTTCATCGTGCGCGGTACAGTACGGCTTCTATTTTACACCTTCTTCTGATGGGCTCGGCCATTCTTCTGCCTAAATTGGTATTCCATGCGTGCTGTGCTCGATGATTCGGGGGCGGCGGTGCTGGGTCGCACAATTTCTGCGCGACCACGGCCGTGCCACTCGCCTTACCCGGGTCTGTTGCGCGCTCGCTACTTCGCGCTTTCCGTGCGCGGTGACCTTGCTGCCTTCCTCTTCTCGCAGCATCTGCGCGACCATACGCTCTCTTCAGTCTCCTGTATGCGTCGGATCCTTTTCTCGATTTAGCGACTCGGGAGTGCGGTGTGTGGCAACCTTTGTGGCGGCGGGGCAGAGTCGCACAGTCTCTTCGCGACCATGGTCCGGCTCGTCGCTTCTTCCGGGACAGT
>JAVCKV010256591.1:0-15291 GCA_032274145.1 Herpochondria borealis
CCCCAAACCCCAAACCCCAGATCAGAAATTTGATTTCATAAGTATTTAAAAATATAATTTTTTAAATTCAATTAAATATAAGATGATCTTTTATTTAAAACCATTAATTTGGTATTCACTCTCAAACTAGATCCATAATTCAATCCTAGTAATATCATTTCTTTATTTTCATCATCTGATATCATTATACAAGGTCCCCCTTTCATCTAATTAAAAAAATATCCATCGAACTCAATAATACCATCCCTCATCTAATCATAGTAATTTTATTCATCCTTGATATATTACTTCACACTCATAAATACATTATTCGTTTGATATTACCATTTTTATTCTAATGTATCTTTTTATTTATCATACAACAGATCATTAATATTCATTAATACATATTCATCATTAATATTATCATAATCTATTTGAAATTAATTTTATCTAAATTTTCCATAAGAAATAATTTAAAATTTATTTTAAAAATCTTTTGTGTATTATTGGAATTTTCTTCTTGTTTCTTCAACAAAGAAATCAAGATTAATAAATTTGAAATGTTTGAGTTAGATTTATTCTTCCAAAGGTATTATAATAATATTGTTATCTAATACTATTTTATTTTCCATTTTCACCTTTAATAATTCATTATTTGGATTTAAATTGTAGAAATAATTTTATGACCCAATGCATTCTCTCAAAACCATTATACTATTAATTAAACTTTATTCTTTGATCATCTTTTGATCATAATCATAATTAATCAATAATGATGTACATTAGGATTGAAATTATTTGGAATAGTTTTTACTTAAATTTTATTAAAATATTATCACAAGTCTTTCTTGAATACTTTTTTCAATTTCAGTGAAATCACTTTCTCTGGAAAATTCTATCAGATCTTTAAATTTATATATCAATTTATTTTATGTTTTTCTTCCAGAAAGTAAAAATATTTATTGGATGAAATTTTGACAAAATGTTAAATTTTTTTCTTAATTGTTTTGCTTAAAAATTTATTTTTAATAAAATAATTAATTTTGTAGTTAATCATTTTTTTCTAATTTATTTTAATATTCATCTGATAAGTAATAAAATAAAGTCTCTTTGTAATCAAATGAATTTATAAATTGATTTTAGAATGATTAAGTGTATTCTTCATAATAATCAATTTATTTTTGTAGATCTTTATATTTTTTTATAAAAGATAAAGAGTGTGTTTTTGATTGTAAATTTCTTAAAGAATCTAACAATTCTGTGAATTGTTTATAAATAATTTCATTTTCTTATTTTAAAGGAATTTTGAATAGCAAAGTGAAATATTTATTTTAGTCATCAAAATATTATTAACATTTTGAATGATTTGATTCAAGTTCAAAAAAAGGTTTTTTATGAAAAAACACAAAGAAATATTATTAAATTTTAAATATGTATTTATATAAAAGGCACTAATCAAAAATCAGTGCCTTCATTTTTTTTACAATCTATCTAAAATAGTTTTATTTACTTCAAAGATATCATCCAGATCAGCCAATGAAACAAAGTATTGTTCATCTAGTTTAATAACACTCCACCAAGTTGCACCCGTATCATCAAATTTACCTAATAGAGTTCCTTTTTTTAAGATATTTTTTGATTCATTATCATTAACTTTAGAAAACCAATTAACATCAAAATCACCGTCAGAAAAATCAATTTCTGATAGTTCTAAGTCATCATCATAAAGCCCGAATTCATCTTTCATAGTATTTCTCCTATTTACATTTCACATGTATTATAGCATAAAAATATTTAATTTTAAACTAATTTATTAAAGTTTTTAGAATTAATATTTGGAACTTTAAAATTTTTCTTATTTTTAAATTTTATTCCTTTTTCTAAATTGCTTTCTTTATTCTTGTTTTTTGATTCATTAATTAAATTTGGCACTTTTTGCATATAGATAAACTCCTTAAATTAATTAAAAGACAATATCATTAAGAATCTAAAAAAGCAATAAAAAAGTTCTTTAAACGCTCTCTTGGATTATTTGAAGAAAGTCTATTCCAACTTCTCTCATTTTTTTATGACCAACCCCATCAATCAACAACATTTTCCTTTCTTGTGTAGGTTTCTTTACAACAAGCTCAATCAATACTTCGTCAGTAAATATTTTATAGGCAGGAACTCGTTTAGTTTTAGAAAGATGTAATCTATGATCCTTAAGTTTTGAATATAAAAGTCCCTCTTCATATGAGAAACTTGCTTTAAAATCTTCTTTAGAAAAACCTCTTCGAACTTTTCTTTTACCTACTATTTCTCTTGCTAATTGTAACTTAACTTCACCTTTTAACAAAGGAAAACTTTTTTCAGTAAACCATATTGCACTATATATTGGCTCTATTTTCATATACCCTAAAACAATTAATTGTCTAAATATAGTTCGCCAATCAGCTTTTGAGAAATCACTTCCCACTCCAAATACAGATAACTCATTATGCTTATTTCTTTTGACTTTACCAGTTTCCTCACCTCTAAGGACATCAATCAAATGTGTTATTCCAAATTTTTGTTCTGTTCTAGCAACAGTTGATAACGCTTTTTGAGCAATAACAGTAGCATCAATAGTCTCAGGTGGGTTTAAACAAGTATCACAGTTTCCACAAGGTTTCTCAAGATTGTCACCAAAATACCCAATCAAAACTTGTCTTCGACAATGAGATGCTTCACACAAAGAAAACATTGCATCCAATGCATTTTGTTCTACTCTTTTATGCATTTCATCAGCATTTGATTTATCCACTAATTTTTGTCTAAAAAAAACATCTTGAACCCCATAAAGCATCCAAGCAACAGCAGGTTTTCCATCACGTCCAGCTCGTCCTGTTTCTTGATAATATGCTTCTATGCTAGAAGGGATATCAACATGGCAAACAAATCTAACATTTGGTTTATCAATACCCATTCCAAAAGCAATTGTCGCAACAATAATAATATCATCTTCATTTAAAAATAAATTTAATCGCTCCGATTTTACATTTTGATCAAGTCCTGCGTGATAATGATATGCATTATATCCACATTCTCTAAGATATTTAGCGACTTCTTCAGTTTTCTTTCTCGATAAGCAATAAACAATCCCCGTTTCCCCACAATGATTATCATCTATATATTCTACAAGTTGTGCTTTTTCATCTTCTTGCTTCGCTTGTATGTTATAAGAAATATTACTTCTATCGAATCCTGCGATATGTTGGTTGTCTTTATCAATTTTTAAATTGTGAAGAATTTCATTTCGAGTCAACTCATTTGCAGTTGCAGTCAAAGCAATTCTTGGAATATCAGGAAAATCATTAGCTAGACATCCGAGTTGTAAATATTCTGGTCTGAAGTCATGCCCCCATTGGGATACACAGTGAGCCTCATCAATTGCAAATAACGCAATATTTATTTTTTTCAACCATTCATAAAACCTAGAAGATAACAAAAGCTCTGGTGAAACATACATTAGCTCTATTTCATCTTTCATAATGGATTGTTGTATTTCTTTTTTCTCTTCATAAGAAAGAGTTGAATTAATGTAAACAGCCTTTATTCCATTTACTTTTAAAGAATTAACTTGGTCTTCCATCAAAGCGATTAAAGGACTTAAAATCACTCCCACACCCTTTCTAACAATAGAAGGGATTTGATAACACATAGATTTACCCCCACCAGTAGGCATAATAACAGATATGTTTTTGCCATCTATTAGATCATTGATTATTTTATCTTGTGGTTCTCTAAATGCTTTATATCCAAAAGTATTATTTAAAATTTTTAATGCATCTTGATTCATATTTTCTCACCTTTGTAAAATTATTGATGAATTATATCATAATTAAAATATAAATAGAAGTTTCTTTTGATTATTAATTTAAAATATAGTAGAATAAAAAAATATAAATAAAGGAAATAGAAAAAAATGAAAGAAACAATAACAGCATTAGATATAGAAAGTTCAGGATTTAATGGATATCCAATACAAATAGGGATCATAAAAGAAAATGGTGCTAAATATCAAAGTTTGATAAATCCTCATGAAGAGTGGCTAACAGATCTTGAATGGGATTATAATGCTCAATGTATTCATTCTTTTGAACTTGCTTATATAAAAGAAAATGGCAGAGATATAAATACCGTTGCAAGAGAGATAAATGAATTTGTAGATGGCGATGACGTTTTTATAGATTCTCATTATGATGTTATGTGGTTAAATCTTCTTTTTGAATTTTCAGATGTAAGAAGGAACTTTAAAATGCAAGTAATTTACGAAATTTGTTCAGATGAATTTTGTGAACATTGGGGCGGAGTATTCCATATGGAATTAAAGAAATCGGGTTTAAAATTACACGATGCCTTAAATGATGCTATTTTGATACAAAGAACTTATAAAAAAATAGCATCTCACTTTTAAACTAATATTCCTTTTTTCATGTGATATTTGACATCACAATACTCTGCTAAATCAGAGTCATGAGTGACCATAATTAATCCAAAATTTTGGTCATTTTTTAATTCTTGAAACAATTCCCAAATCTTATCGGTATTTTTTTCATCTAATGATCCAGTAGGTTCATCTGCAAAAACAAAAGATGGTTTATTCATTAAAGCTCTACATATAGAAATACGCTGTTTTTCACCACCAGATAATTGATTAAATAATCTATTTCTTTTTTCATAAAGCCCAACTTTGTTTAATAAAAATTCAGCTCGTTCCTTTCCGCCTGATGTGATTAATAAGTTATCTAAAGCATCTAAGTCTTTTAACAAAAAATTTTTCTGATATATAAATCCTAAGTCTTCTCTTCTTATTTTGTTTTTAGCTTTGTTATTGAGGTTATTAATATCTATATAACTATCTTTTTCTAACGACAGTCCTTTAATTAAAACTTCGCCAGTCGTTGGTTCATCAAGCCCAGCAATTATTTGTAAGAAAGTGCTTTTCCCTGAACCTGAAGCCCCAGTTATTGCAGTAAAATGATCACCACTTATTTCTAAACTAGGGATATTAAAAACTTCTGTTAATTCATCCCCATTCTTAAATCTTTTACTTAAATTTTTAACAATTATTTTATTCACTTTTTAATCCTTCTGCGGGAGATATATTTACAGTTTTCATAGATGGAATCAAGCTTGAAAAGAAAACTAACAATAATGTAAGCATACTGATCCCAAAGAAATCCATATAATTAATAATAACAGGAAATGAATCTAAAGAATCAGGCAACATATCAATTCTTAATAACACTTCTATAAAAGAAATTATTTCTTTTAAGTTATAAGAGATAATTAGACCTATAAAAACACCCAAAATAACTCCAATGACACCAATAAAAAGCCCCGATATAAGGAATACAGATACAACATTTTTATTAGAGTAACCAATTGTTTTTAAGACAAATATATCTTGTTTTTTTTCTGATATAATCAATGTGATAGTTGACATAACACTAAAGGAAGATACTAAAATAATAAAAAACAAAACAATTTTTATAATGGTGTACTCAAGTGTTAAGTTTTCAACAAGTTGAGGTCTAGAGGAATACCATCCAGATATTACAATGTCATCGTTGTTTTCAAAATGTTTATTTAATTTTCTATTTATTTCTTGTGCATCCATGAAATTTTTAATTTTAAAATATACCATATTTTCGGTTTCAACATCAACAAAAAATGATTCATCAAAGTCTTTTTTAGATATAAATAAACTATTTAATCCTATATTTTTTTTAGAGTATTCTTCTGAAAAATGATTGATAGGAAATAGATCTTGATCTAAAAATCCATACCCACTTTTATAAATTTGTAAGAATGATGCTTTTTTGTCGGTTTTTATAGACTCATTTAGATAAATACCTTGTTCTTTCATTTCAACGTTATTATCAACAATATATAAAAGCGCATGTTTTTTTTCTATTTTAGCAATATATGGAGGTTTTAATACCTTAGCCTTAATTTTAGAAATAATATTATCCTGTCCAATGATATTATAAATATTATGAATATCAGAATCATCAAAGGCATAAACAGAAATATCATAATTATATTCCGCATTCAAGTCATCGTATATTTTAGTAAAAATACCATTCATAACTGAAGATACAACAATCAATGCCGTGACCCCTAATGTTATTCCTACAATAGCTAACCAAGAGTGAAATTTTGACATCCCGTTTTGATTTTTATTTTTGATATATGATTTGGCAATCTTAAAGATATGCATACAATTATTCAACCTTATTATTTTAAATTATATTTAGGATTAGAAGTATATTCATTACTTTTAGAATAACTCTTAAGTAAAGCCCATAAATTATCTTTATTTTTATAGAGTTCAGTTTTATCATTAACTTCTTCTTCTAAAATTTCAAAAAAATAATTAAATTTCTTTTCTGCAATCTTATCTTTATCTTTATTTAATAAATAAGTGATTTTTTTTAATTGATTGTCAAAAGTAACCAAATGATATTTATCTATTTTTTGCTCTTTAAAATAAGAATAAATATTATTACATTCAGATGCTTCTATATAGTTACTACAATCTAAATCATTTAATAGGTTTTCTTTAGCAAATCCATTTATTGGTGCAAGAGTAAAAAATATTATTAAAATACTAATTAAGCTTTTCATTTGTAACCTCCATTGTTTCACTGTATTATAGATTAACTTTTCAAAGAATCAAGAATTTCCTTACTTTTTATTTATTATTTCAATTTGACTTTAATAAGTATGGTATTATTATTTATATAAGAATAAAAAAATAATTTAAGGGTTACTTATGAAAAAAATATTAATAGTTTTAGGTGTGTTTTTAATAATTTCAATTGCGGCATCAGGTTTTGTTTATATAAAATATGATGAAATAGTTACAATGAGGGCGCAAATTACAACAATATCGGATTCTGGAAAATATAATACCGCACTAAATGATTCAGTAGACGAAATTTTAGTTCAAGGTTCAATAAATAAAGCCCATAAAAAATGGATCAAAGAATTTATAATTAAAGAAATACCTAAAAATGATTATGAAGGTTCATATGTTCACTTAATGAGAAAGTTAAGAGCCAAAAACATAAATTTAACAGGTATTCAGCATAAATCAGTAGAAAAAGAATTTCTAAAAATCAAAGAAGCAGTAAATCAAAGAAAATTTTTAGTATCAAAAACAAATAAAGAATATAGACAAATGAGAGAAAACAAAATATATGTATTTATAGAAGATGCATTAATTGGTGAAAAATTAAAAATAGAAGATATTAAATACTATTAAAGATTGAAAAATTATTTAAAAGCTTTTATTATAAAAGCTTTTTTATACAAATAAAAGATTGACGCAAACTTAATTATTTGTTATTATATAATTAAATTAACATAAGAGAGAAAAAAAGTGAATTTTAACGCAATGACTTATTATTATACATAAAGGCTGATCCCTATTTATTTAGAGACCAGCTTTTTGTGTTGGTCTCAATAAGTCATTAAAAACCTTTTGAGAGAGCACACTTTCAAAAGGTTTTTTTATGCGCTTAAAATATGTCGTAGGGATGCACTCAAACATAATATAAGTCATTGTTTTAAAAGAAAAAAAAGTAAATTATTTTTAAAAATCTATTGACAAACATTAAAAAGAAGGTTATACTTAGTTACACAAGATGAGGAAACAAAAAGAACTTATCTAAAAATAACATGGTTGTGTGGGAGAGTGGTTAAATCCAAGGGACTGTAAATCCCTCGCCTCTGGCTACGTTGGTTCGAATCCAACCGCAACCACCAAAAACAAAAAAAGACCTGTTAGCATACAGGTCTTTTTTATTTATTTAAAGTTATTACATAGAATAACTATGTATAGATCCATTTTCACTATACATATTAAAACCAACAGAAAAATCAGAATTTAATTTAACATCGAATGATTCATTCCAAACAAGAGAGTGTAATGCAGTATTAACAATTCCGCTTAATTTGGCATCATTAACACAAGCGTTAGTTACATTTGTATAATTTTGAAGAGCGAATAGCATCTTATTAGATTCCCCCTGATCAATTCTGTAATTACCTTCAGCATGATAACAAGGGGTTTTTAATACTAAAGTATCTTTTGTTAAAAACTCAATATTAATATTGTCATGTCCAGAATTAAGAATTTTTCCAATCATATTATTAGATGAAAGGTCTGCATTTGCAGAAACCGATGCAGAAGCCATAACAATTACTGCGAATAAAATAGATTTTTTCATAATGTACCCTCTTTAATTAGTTTCATCAATTATAACAAAAAAAACATAATAAAACAATAAAAAAGACTCAAAAATGAGTCTTTTTTATTTTATTTAAATTTCCTAAACAATCCTAGTCCAAATAAAAAGAAAATCCCTAAAAATCCGAACACACCTGAACTATCACTTTCTATAAATTGAGGATTACCACTATCATTTTCACCATTAACATCTCTTTCAATCCCAGTTATATCGAAAATAAAATCTGAAAAACCAGCTACCTCTGTATAAACAGTGATACTACCATCGTCAGCACAAATATCAGTAGAACCATATCCATAAGATACAAGTCCTGCTTGTCTATATCCATTATCTCCCATATATGTTAATGGTCCACCTGAATCTCCATAACAAGAGTCTACACCATTTTTAGGTGCAGCACAAATTGTTTTATCGCCATCTAGATTACCGTCTATTTCTGAACAACCCGTATCAGAAATTAATGAAACAACACCCTTTTCTAAATGTTCTGCGGCTTCTGGGTTTTCATTGCTTGTATTTGTTTGCCCCATTCCAATAACTGTCAAATCATCAAAATCATTATAATAATCAACTTCATTTGGACTACCAATACTAATAGCAGAATAATTATCAGAAATATCATCTACCAATTCTAAAATGGCAATATCATTAATAAAAGTAGAGCTATTATATTCAGGGTGAATATGAGCAGCTTCTATATATTTAAAATCGCTTATTGATAAATTATTATCATCTTTATTAACAACAATGGCATACTGACTGATATCGACATTATCAACACAGTGAGCAGCAGTTAATATATATTTTTGATTTAAAATAGAGCCGCCACAAATATGAGAAAACATATCACCATTAATAAGAGTTAACCTAGCATAAAAAGGAAAATCAGAAATACTTGTTTCCGTTCCTCCTATGATATAAGGAGTAATTATATTTTCTTCGCTATTCATCGTTTTGAATTCATAATTTTGAGCATACTTATTATCAATTCTTTGTTGCCTATCATCAACAGAATAGTCAGCAGAAAATACATTCATTGTGGATAGTGTGATTAAACTTGTTAATATTGCTTTTTTAAACATTTTAGTTCCTTTTATAACTTTTTTATTTCATTGAAAAAAATATTATCACGTTTATAAAAAAAAACAAAATTGTTGCCTCGCATTTTATAAAAAAATAGACAATAATGTAAAAAAAAGATCATTAAACAACTCAATATTTGCTTTTATTTAAATAAAATATAACCTATTAAATCATGTAAAAAATAAAAATGGAAATATAAAAAATGGATTTTTTTAAAAAAACGATTAAATATATTGTAAAACTTTGTTTTGCATTAATATTAACTCCAACTTTAATAATTTTAGCAAACAATATCACAAATGATTCATTGATAAAGATGATATCAAATGCTCAAAATTCAAACTGGTATAAAGACTACTTTATTTTAACCAACCCTTGTGAGTCTGACATAAGTTACGAAAAAAAAGACGGTAAAATAAGAATAATGGATACTTATTTTACAAATTCATTAGGTTCTTGTTATATCGAAAAACTAAATGATATAAATAAAGTAGAAATAGACTTGAATTTTGGAGGAAGAACAACATCAGCCCTTATTTTATCTCGTGAAATACAAAATAAAGCGATTGACGTTCAGGTAAACGGAGAATGTTTTTCAGCTTGTGTTGATGTTCTAATGCATGGAAAAAATAGATTTGTTTGTGAAAATGCGATTGTAGGGATACATCAACAATCATCTAAATTTAATCACGATTGGCTAAATATATATTTAAAAAGAAATAATGAATATAGTATGCGTAAATATAAAGAAATGGGAATAAACTTAGATCTCGTATTAGAAATAATAAACAAAACCCCAAGTGATGAAATGTATGAATTATCGAATAAAGAACTCTTAGAAACAGGAATAGCCACAGAAATAATATCTTGTAAAGATTATGATTATGGGATATAATAAGATAAAAATATAAGAGGCTAAATAAATTATGATAAAAATATTTGAAGATGCTCAAAGAAAGTTAAAAAAAAGTTTTACACCTAAAACAGAAAGAAGAACACCTGTATTATCGTCAGAAATAGCAAGATTATCACAAGGTGAAAATTGCTTTGATAGTGTCATTTCCGAAATAGAGAAAAAAGATAAAGTGACAAATAAATCAACAATAGAAAAACTACAAAAAAATCATAAAAAACACATGAGTCGATTTCTTTCTGATGAAGAATTTGATAAGATCTTCAACGAAGGCAGAAAAATATCAAATAAAAATAAAGAAATAAAAGAAAATGAAGAAGCATAGAAAATGAAGAATCATAAAAAATCCCGTTTATAAACGGGATTTTTTATCATCTAAAAAAAACACCACCTCATTTATGGGGTGGATGAATTGTAACTAAATTAAAATAATTATTTTTTCTTTTGATACTAGTTTTAAAATCTAGCAAGTTTAATATAATAATAAGGATTTTCTTGTATCAAATTTAATACTTTATGATAAAGTCCTTTAGGTCTATCACTTTCATCTATCCAATTTTGCAATAATACTAAATCAACACAAATAGTTTCTGCAAATTCTTTTTTTGAAACTTCTAAATATTCTAAAAGAAATGGTATATTTAACCCATCGAACCCTTCTTTTTCAGTTACCATATTATCAAAAATCCAAGCAAGGGATAAATGTTTATCATCACCCCAAGATAAACAATCAGATTCCAAAGAAAAATGATGAAAATTGTCAATTTTTAAATCTAAATTATCAACAAGTTCTTTAAAATTACAATAACCTTCTATCCCATTATTAAGTTTTAAATTTAAGCAAAAATCATCTTTATGCTCAAAAATATCTAATATTTTAATTTTCATTTTGAAAAACCTTCCACTTAATGTTAAAAAATTATAATAGCACAATGGCAACCAAAATACAATATTTTTAAAAGATTCCTTTTTTGAATTTTTTAACAATACGCTTAACAGCAGAATCTATATCAAATTCAGACCATATTTTTTGAATTTCTTCTTCTGTTAAATCTTCTTTTGTATGTAATCCTTCATATTCATTTTTTAAAAATATAGATTCAGCTTTTCTATAATACTTTTCTCTTAATTTAGGGTTGATCGTTGTGTAAATACCGAAACTTGGAATTCCTAATCTAGCAGCCAAATGTATAGGAGCACTATCAATAGATATCAATCCATTGGTAGCAGCAAGAAACGAAGCATAGTCTTCAAAATTAATAGTATATGGAGATAATACTCCGAAATTAGGGTGTTCTACATTCATAACTTTCGCAAGAGGATCAAATGAAACAATATTAAATTTACCAGTATCTAAAATTTTAGTAATCAATTCTTCTTTAATGTAATCTGGCATCGTTCTTATTTGAGTTGTTGAAAAACTATTAACTGATAGAACGGGTAATTTATTATTAAACATTTCTTTTATTTTTTTCTTAGCTAATACTCTTTGATGTTCTCTAATAACATAATCACCCTCTGGATTAAAATTTTCAGGTAAATCAAAATTAAACATTGTTGAATAAACATCATGAATGTCTTCAGTATCCATTTCTTCCATGTCTAATAATCCATTAATTTCTAACAAGAAATCGAAAGATTGTAATTCTTCTAAACAAATAGGGAGCATTTTTTGTTGTAATTCAGGATAAATAGCTTGAGTAGTAAAACCTAATCTTAATGCTGCTGTAGTTTTTAATAAAACTATTTCAGCATCTATATCTTTTTCTTTTAAAACATTATTAATTTTCTTAATAACACTAATTAACCCCATTAAATCTCCAAAAGCTTTATTTGCACCTGAGAATATAGCTATTGTTATTTTTCTTTTTTGATCTTTATATATAGAAGATATGGCTTCAATTAATTCAATATCATCACGATATCCAACGCCCTTATTTTTACCTATCATAAATGGCATTTTAATCGTTTCAAATACATTCTCATTTACTTGAAACATTGTAACATCATCTTTATAGTTATTTGTTATGTATTCATTATATTTTAAAGCATCATTTTGAGTCGTGATATAAACCTCTCTCATTGATGGGTGTTCACGAGAACTAGGTACAGATAAAATATTAAAACCCATTCCTTGCATCACACTAACGGGAACATTGTAAACTTTATCTGATTTTTGGTAGAAACAAAACATAATATACTCCTTTTAATTATTTGCCTATTATCTTATAAAAAATAAAAAAATCAAGTAATTCTTGTATTTTTAGTTTTTTATAATATAATTCACGTTAGGAACTAAGGAGAGGACTTAATGAATTTTACTAAAAATGAAATGAACTACCATAATTTTTCTAATTTTTTACAAGAACGCTATAGAAATCAAAACACTTATATGATAGGTGGAATAGCAGCAAATATAATGGTTTTTTATGAATCTTGTGCGCTAAATGGTCACGCAGATTACAGTATAACAATTAGAGATATGCATAAATTACTACCAATAGGAATTGAGAATACCATAGCAGCTTTCAACTTCTTAAAAGCTGAAAACTTGATCAGTGCAGCTCCTAAAATGATAAACGGTCAAAATGAAATTGTTTATTTTCCAACTGAATTGTTTTATAACTATAAAAATGATTACATTCAACTATTTGAATCAGATGAAATTATTGAAAACTGGAATCATTGGTTTAAGGATTTTATTGTAAAAAATGATATAATAAAAGAATTTTCAGAATATATAATTATAAGACTTGAGAAAAGACCGACAGAAATATCACACTTACAAAATATTATTTATAATGAAATTTTAAAGCTAATTAAAGAAAATGATCCTAAAAACATCAAAAAACTAAAAGAAAAGCTTTATATAATGATAGATGAATATGCAAGAAAAATGTAATAATTATAGTAATTATTGACAAAAATAATTAAAATATTAAAATGTAATTAAGATAACCAAACTAAGGAATGTTTCAAATGGCTAAAGAAAAGGAAAAAACTTCGAAAAAGGAAAAATCGCCTAAAAAGGAAGTTGTAGAGGAAAAAAAGGCTCCTAAAAAAGAAGTCAAGCCAAAAGCAAAGAAGAAGAAAAAGAAAAAACCAAAATTATCCTTGACTCAACGTTATTTTAAAGCTTTGAAATGGATTTCTTTTATTTGGCTGGGTGCTGGTTTAACACTTGCTTTAATGTATGAGTTTAAAGATCATCCATCTTTCCCTGATAAATTAGAATACACAATGTTTTCAGATTTCAAAAAAAGATAAAAAGGCATTCATGCCTTTTTTATTTTTCCATCAATTATTTTTTGAAATATTTTATTTTTTTGTATTAAATTTAAAATCAATTCAAGTTCATTAATATTAACATGTCCAGTAGCTAAAAAATAGTCAGAAATTTGTTTAATATCTTCAGTTCTTTTTTCTTCAAGTTTATATTTACCAACAAAATGTTCAACAGATAAAGAGTGATTTACGACACTTGAAACATCTTCATAATCTAAAACCTGCAAGCAACAAGTTAAATCAGAATTTTTAAAATCTTGAACTTCTTTAGAAATGTAAAACATTTTCTCATCTTTATCAAAATTAAAAAATTGTTTGATATGGTAATAATAAAGTTCTGCATATTTTAATATATATGTATTATTTTCTTTTTTTATATTTTTTAAATACTTTAAAAAACTAATTGTTTTATGTTCATTTATATGCTTTTTATTTTCAATAATTGACCTAAAAACGAGTATGCACTCATCTTCTGTAAACTCTGAAAAATCCTTGTTCATAAAATTAAAATCCTATATGTTTATTGTGTATTCCATTATAACACTGAAGTAATAGACTTCAAGCTATTAAAAAAAAAGAGCCGATAGGCTCTTTTATAAAATTATTATTTACTAAAATGCTTTAATGGTTTTTCTACATTTAAAGTAAATACCCACTCAGAACTTTCAAACTGCTCAACAAAATCATCAGGTATACTGAATGAATATAATTTCAAACGTTTTCCACCATCATTGACTAATTTAAAATCATATAACCAATCACCACGCCCTGTACAATATCGAGTCCAGTAAGTGTAAGTTCTAGGCTTTTTGGTTCCAGAATCTATTTTTGTTAATGTTTGCTTTGAGTAACATTCACCAGTCAAATAATTATGAGTATTAGTCATAGTTATTTCTAATACATTACCTCTATTAAAATCTTGAAGTAAGCGATTAGATACCACCTTACTTTCTTGCTCCCTTACTGGAATGAGATCTGTAGGGATGAAATTAACAGGAATATTAAATAAACAAATAACAATAGGAATACACATTCCTATTTTCTCGATTAAAGAATATTTAGTTTTAAAATCTTCTATCATTATTCCAATTGACATAAAAAGCCCCTACTTATTAGTTTCCATAATTATACTATAAAAAGAATAAAAAAACAAGATTTTTTTATCAAAAATCTACTTGAGAACTAGAATTCGTTTTTAATATTTTTCTATGCTCATCAAGAGTAAGAAGGCTGTTTTTTGAAATGTCATAATACATATCTACATCATACTTAATAACTGTAATGTTTTGTATCTGTATTTCAGAAAAAATGGTTTTTTGAAAATTGGCAGAATCACTAAATTCAATATCAAGACCAACAATAGAATTTCCATCATTATTATGTTCATAGTCACATTTTGTTAAATTGTATAGACTAACTACAACTCCTGACTTAAGGAATAACTTAACTTGTAAATATTTTTTACTTGCAATTCCGATATAATCTTTTGGATGAACTAAATAGATTAAATTAATATCATCAATAAACGAATTTTTTATTAAAGTTCCATTTTTAATAGTTACATCAGTCACTAGAAGAGCGCCAGTTTTTTCCTTAAATGAAAGATCTATTCCGTCATCAAATGTGACATAATCTCCAACATTGTTTCTTGATAAAATTAACAGTTTCTAAAGAATTCTAAGGAAATACATCAAAGCAACTTTTTAACTTTCTTAAGACACCATTCAGTCTTATTGTCTAACCCTC
>JAVCKV010256701.1:0-15291 GCA_032274145.1 Herpochondria borealis
TGCATATTAGAACACAAGCAATAAGTGCATGCTTTAGAGTTGAGAACCGAGATAAGAGGCGTGATAAAACTCTAGAATGAGATCCTATATGAGATACTTTGGAGGTTGTAAGATGAGTAGCTGAAAGGTGTTCGTCATCTGGGCAGTGAAATGGTCCTGCAAGTTTATGATGAGAAATGCTTCTAGGTCCAGCAAGTATAAGTACTAAACAATAATAAATGCAAGAATTCGTATTAGAAATAGAGAACCTTAAAAAAACCTACTGAGATTTAGAGGTTTTAAAGTGAGTAAATTTAGAGGTAGAAAAGGGTGATTTTTTTGCGCTACTGGGTCATAATGGGGCAGGGAAAACTACTACTATTGGTATTATGACAAGCCTCGTAAATAAAAGCTCTGGAACGGTCAAAATAGCTGGAATAGATATTGATCAAAATTTTCCAGAGGCTCGAAAATATATCTGAATTGTGCCTCAAGAGTTCAATTTTGATATTTTTGCAAAGGTAAAAGATATTTGTCTATTTCAAGCTGGTTTTTATGGAATTGATCGAAAAACAGCAGAGAAAAGATTAGAGAAATACTTAAAAAAACTGGAGCTTTGGGATAAAAGAGACTCAAAGGCAAAAGAACTTTCTGGTGGAATGAAACGAAGACTTATGATAGTGCGCGCACTTATGCATGAGCCTGAAATACTAGTTCTTGATGAGCCTACTGCAGGAGTTGATGTAGAACTTCGTAAAACTATGTGGGAGTTTATAGTAGGGCTCAATAAGGAGGGGGTTACTATTATCCTTACAACACACTATCTTGAAGAAGTAGAACAACTCTGTCGAAATGTAGCTATACTTACGGGAGGACAAATAGTACATCAGTGATCTGTAAAGGGGCTTCTTAAAACACTAGACGAAGAAGTATTTGTTTTAGATCTCAAAAATGAGCTCAAAGAGGTTCCAAAACGCTTCGAATGATACAAAGCAAAGCTTACGGATTCAAATACCCTCGAACTCACAGTAAAAGCTCTAGAAAGTGTAAACGATATATTTGCAGTCCTCAATGAGAAATGAGTGGAAGTACTTTCAATGAGAAATAAATCAAACAGACTCGAACAATTATTCTTAAAACTCGCAAACAAATAACATGACAGATTTATACACTCTTACTTATAAAGAGGTTTCTCGTTTTATGCGAGTATGGAAACAAACTCTTGTTCCACCAATGATCACAATAGTATTATACTTGGCTATATTCTGAAAATTTATTGGAGATAGGATATCCGTAGTAGATGGGGTGAGTTACATCAGCTTTATCTTTCCAGGTCTTCTCATGATGTCTGTTATTATGGCAAGCTATCAAAATACATCTTCAAGCTTTTTTGGAAGTAAGTTCCAAAAATCAATAGAAGAGCTTTTTGTTTCTCCAATGGCATATTGGAAGATACTTGTATGATTTTGTGCTTGAGCGATGCTTCGATGACTCATTGTTGCAGTGCTCGTCTTTATAACCTGAGCGTTTATGACAGATATACAAATACAAAACTACTTTTTAGCTTTTATTTTTATTTTTCTCTCATCACTGCTTTTCTCTCTTTTAGGACTTTTTAATGGTCTGTATGCAAAAAGTTTTGATGATATATCTATTATCCCGACATTTGTTATTACCCCTCTTATATATCTTGGTTGAGTATTTTATCCAGTGAGTATTCTTCCGGAGTTCTGGCAAACAGTCAGTCTCTTCAATCCAATACTCTATATGATAAACGGCCTTAGATTTGCGTTTATAGGTATTTCTGACATCTCTATAGCCGTATCAATCTGAATACTTGTTTTCTTTATAACAGTTCTTACGATAGCTATTTTGTATCTTTTGAAAAAGTGATATGGGATTAGGAGTTAAGAAAGAAACTGTTACTTGTATATTTGAAAACTGAGAAAAAGAAATTCTCTTAATGTTACGTGATAAAAAGGATCATATTCCTTATCCAAATATGTGGTATTTACCATGATGAAGTATAGAAAAGAATGATCGTAATGCTTTATCCGCAATGACCCGAGAGGTTCAAGAAGAATTTCTAGTTAGAGTAGAGTGACTTTTACAATGGAGAACTTACCAGTGGGAAGATAAAATAGAGACAGTGTTTGTGCAAAAGAGAAGTCTTTTACTCCCAGAAGAGATTGATTTACGAGAGGGGCAAGGAATTAAATTTTTTCCACCTGAAGAAGTTGCAGCTAAAAATCTAGCATTTCATGACAACAAGATAATTGATGATTACTTAGCTTCTGGATTATAAAATATAGTATTTCTAGAAATAATCCTTGAGGTCTATTATATCGTTAGAAGTTAAAAAATATCGAAATATTCTCAAAAATACATAGTATAAAGCTATGTATTTTTTTTATATGCAAAGAATATATGAATATAAAGAATCAATATAACAGTGAAACTCTTGTCTGTAGTCAGCAAGTTTTAACAGCTTGCGCTTTTATTTTTAGGGAAGGCTCACAATGAGTAGAAGTTTTTCTACCAAAAAGAGCAGGAACAAAAAAATTTCTTCCATGAGTATATGAACTCCCTTGAGGACATATAAATTTTTGAGAAGAGATGATAGAATGACTCAAAAGGGAAATACAAGAAGAGCTTCAAGTACAGATACATGTTTGAGAATGTTTTGAAGTCTTTACATATATGAATGATGTAAAACAGACACAGTCATTAGAGGCAGTCTTTTTTGAAAAAATAATATGAAATGATAGCAGTATAAAGATGAATCCTCAAGATCATGATGATTATATTTGGATAAATAAAAATAATATTCACCTAGCATATACAGAAAATAAATGACACGATGACGCAGAAATTAAAGCAATACAGAAATGATTTTTATTATTGGAATGAAACTATAATTGGAATAACTTTTAAGCTATGAATAAGGGAATGAAAATAAAAGAACTAAGATCAAGTAGATTAATATTACGTAAGTTTACTAAAAAAGATTTGGAGTTTATTAAAAAACATTTTCAAAGTAAAAGTGTTAATCGATATCTTTTTGATAATGAACCTCCGTCTAATGATGCTGATGTTCAAAAAATCTTAGATTGGGTACTAGACTTTAATTCTGAAAAGCATGTTAGATGGTGAATTGCATTAAAAGACAAGCCAGAAAAACTTATTGGAACATGTTGATTTCACTGTTACGATCAAAAAAATAATTCATCAGAGATTGGTTATGATTTATCTGAAATATACCACCGCAAAGGATATATGTCAGAAGCATTGAATATAGTAACTCAATATGGTTTTGATGAGCTTTTACTACATAAAATTACAGCAGTTGTTTATACTTGAAATATAGCTTCTAATAACCTCTTAAGTAAACTCGGTTTTCGATTAGAAGGAATTAATAAAGATAAACACTATTTTAGGTGAAAATATTATGACCATAATATTTTTTCTTTAATAAGGAATTAAACGATTTTTTTAGATTATGTATTTTTGTTATAAAAAACAATGAAACAACAATTTCTTTACATAAATGGATGAGTCGCAAAAGAAAATTTCTCATCGTACCATGATTTTTTACTAGGATTAAAATATAATCCATATAAAGAAAAGTTCCTTTCTTGGAACAAAACACTTTGAGAATACTTATGAGATGAATGGGAATATTTGAGAGCTCCTTTTCGAGAACGTGAATATGCAGATTATGAAGAGTGGAAAATCATGTTTGAAAAAATGATTCCTTATATGAGAGAGGATATATGTATAGGAGCGGGTTCACTCTGAGGATCATTTATTTTAAAATATTTTGGAGAAAAGGGGGGGATTATAAATTCTCAAACTTGAGAAGTGTTAGGTATAAAGAAACTTTTCTTAATTGCAGCTGCGACTCATGATACTCCAGGGGAAGTACTTTGAGGTTTTAAGTCTGATATTGAAAAATGATGTGAGAAACTGAAAGCTTCTTGTGATAAAATATATATATATCATAGCCATGATGATGGCTGTGTTCCATTCTCACAATCTCTTGAGCTTCAGCGCTATCTCCCACAAGCAGTGTTCAGAAAATTTACTGATAGAGGACATTTTTATAGAGAAGAAAGACTTATTGAGTTAGAGGAAGATTTAAAAGGCTAAAACATCTTGGAAAAAGGTGTTTTTTTTGTATTCTAAGTAGGTATATACATTCACTTAAAAGTATGAAAAAAATAAGAAAATGTGTAATCCCAGCAGCTGGAATGGGTACAAGGTTTCTCCCCGCAACAAAGGCACTTCCAAAAGAAATGTTTCCCATCGTTGATAAGCCAGTAATGCAGTATATTGTTGAGGAGGCTATAGCTGCAGGTTGTGAAGAGATCATAATCGTAACAGGACGAAGTAAACGAGCGGTAGAGGATCATTTTGATTCAAATCCAGAGTTAGAGCAGCGACTCAATGAATCTGGAAAGTTTGATTATCTCAAAAAAATCACTTGAGTTGCGAGAGGAGTAAATATTGTGTACGTAAGACAACCATATCCAAAAGGGGATTGAGATGCCATACTCAGAGTCAAGAATCTTATTTGAGATGAACCGTTTCTGGTGCTTTTTGGAGAGGAAATTATAGATCATGAGATAACAGCTGCTGAGCAAATGATAGAAAAATATAACAAGACGGAATCTACCGTTATAGGGACAGTAGAAGTACCTGAAGAAAAAAAATGAAGTTATGGTATTTTAGAAACTCTAGAGGACGAAAAAGTAACGAAATTTATAGAGAAACCAAAGCCATGAGTAACAGATTCATGTACTTCAGCTGTTGGGAAATATATTCTTACACCTGATATATTTGATTATCTTGAAAAGTCTAACTCTACCGTGGCAGACTGAGAAAATAGACTTGCTGACGCGTTTACAGCTATGCAGCAAGAAAAAAATATTTATGCCTGTAACCTTCTGTGAGAGAGGTTTGATTCAGGTAGCAAGATAGGGTTTATCAGCGCAAATATTCATTATGCTCTGAAAGATCCTGAACTCTGAGCAGAACTAAGAGAATACATAAAAAAAGAAAAACTATGCTAAAACTTAATATAGGGAATACTTATATTCCACCAGTAGAGGAAAAAAAAGTAAATACAATTATTGAATCTCTAAGGTCAAAAAGAGAAGAGCTTTGATTTATAGATGTTGATACTTTGGTAGATGTTCAAGCAATAGAAGACTATGCACATAAAGTTGAGTGAGATTTTGAGAATGTCGTGATTTTTGGTATGGGAGGATCAGCTCTGTGAGCAAAGGCTCTGATCGAAGCAGCGCATGGAAAATACTATAATGAGCATAAGAATAAAAAAGGAAAAAATATTTATGTCTTAGATAATATAGATCCTCAAAGTATAGATGACGTAGAGAGGGTAATAGATATTGAAAAGACTCTTTTTTGCTTCATATCAAAATCTGGTACGACTATTGAACCTATATCTCAGTATTTATATTTTAGGGAAAAGCTACAGGCTTACTGAACAAGACATCAAGAAAAGAATATATACTGGAAAAAACACTTTTGTTTTGTAGTAGGAGAGAATTGCGCTATGAAAAAAGATCTTGAAAAAGATTTTCAAGTATTTTGTATTCCAGAAACAACAGGAGGTCGCTTTTCAGTTTTTACAGCTGTCTGACTTGTACCACTTGCGTTTTCATGAGTAAATATTGGAGAGTATTTAAAGTGAGTTCAGGAATCTCGAGAATTATTCTTTTCTCCTGATCTTTCAAAAAACTCAGCTTTTCACTCTGCTCTTATAATTTCATATTATTACAAAGAAAAAGGAATCACGGATTCGGTACTATTTAACTATTCGAGTAGATTATTTCAGTTTGGAGAATGGTATAAGCAACTTCTGGCTGAGAGTATTTGAAAGGATGAAAACGGGATTACTCCTATTAGTTCTGTATGAGCCTCTGACCAGCACTCGGAGCTTCAGCTCTATCAAGATGGTCCAAAGAATAAAATATTTACATTTTTGAGTATCAAAGACTCTTGAGTTGATCCTCTTGTACACCCAGAATTTGAAGATCTTACATTTAAAAAGCTTCTTGATATATATGAGTATGGGACTCGCACTTCGTTGGCGCATGAAGATCACCCTGTGATGAGACTAGAACTTAGAGATTTGAGTGAGAAGACACTAGGATCACTCCTGTACATGTATATGTTCCAAACAGCATATTTATGAGAAATTCTATGAGTGAACGCTTTTGATCAACCATGAGTTGAGAAATCAAAGAGTTTTGCGCGAGAAAAAACAAAACAAGATTTTTGAGATCTAGATTTATATAAAAAAGCTTTTTATGAATGAGATTAAGATAGTTACTATCTGAGGAGGAAATGGACAAGGGAATCTCCTAGACGCTTTATATCAGTACTGAGATAAAAACTATGAAGTGTCTTCCATAGTCTCTATGAGTGATGATGGGAGAACAACAGGTGAGCTTATGAGAAAATTTGAAGAGGAATTATGACTTCATCTTCCACCACCATGAGATCTCAGAAGATGTCTTTTTATGATGTCGGATTCAAACAAAAGAGATGAATTTCAGCAATATCTAGAGACCGTAATTGAACGTGATATCGCAATATCTACTCTCACTCTTTGGGACTATTTTAGACTTGTTTGAGCTGATGAAAGTTTCAAACTTACTTTAGTAGGTTTTTCTGAAAAGTATTGAGAAAACATCTTAGACTACACACTCCCACTAAAAAGTTCAATAAAATGACACAAAGTAGGGAATATACTCATGGCAAATCTCTACTATAATCTGGATCAAGACTATTCAAAGATGCTTCAGGTTATGCACGATCTTTTAGAAGTACGTGCTCATATTATTCCTGTGACAACACAAAAAGCGACTATTAGGGCTATCCTGTGAAACGGGCAAGTAATAGAGAGCCAAGATAGGATATCAAACGTTGCAGCCTACAGTTCTGGTATAGCAGACCTTGAACTCATGGAGGATTCAAAGCATGCCTACCAAAACAAAGATGTTTTTAGAGCCATACGTCAGGCAGATTATATAGTTATATCTCCATGAGATTTATTCACTTCTACTATATCAAACTTTGTTATTTGATGAGTAAAAGAGGGAATCACAAAAACAGAAGCCAAAATAATATACATCGGAAATAATACAAATAAATGAGGAGAAACTCAGTGATTGACACATCTTGATTTTGTAAACAAAGTAGAGAGATTTCTATGACGAAGAATAGATATGTATATATGTAATAAGCAGCAACTTGATCTAACAGAGAGTCAGAGAGAAGCATTTCTGAGTGATATTTCAGTAAAAGGATGAGATTTTTTATATCTCAGTGAAGGAGAAAAATCTGAGCTTATTCGAAGAAAGATACAGTTTTTTGAATATGATCTTCTCGATAAAAAGAGCTTTTATAAGCATGATAAAAAGTCACTTGCTGAGGCTTTATGACAAGTTATTACTACAGCTAAATAATATGCTTAAAGCTTTCAGTGCTTCAATCTCAACGTATCATGAGGTATATATGATAGGGAGTGAGCAGTATTCATTTTCATAGCGAATATATAAAAAGAGTTATGGCCTCGCTACTATCAAAAAGTCCAAGTCAGAGTCATACTATATGATCAGATATTTTTTGAGGATTTTTTGCTCTTGTATAAATAGACTCTCCAAATAGTTTTTTTCCTGTTTGATAGTTCGCATTTTGAGGATCAAATATATCTTCACTGAGACTTTTTCTGAGATCTTCTCTGTTTTCTTTACTGTAAGATTCTACATGCTGTTGGGCTCATAGTATTTTCTCAGCCAGTGCTAACTTTCGTTCTTTTGTAAAATGAGCTTCTAGCTTACTGAGATCCTGATGAGTTTCACTTTTTATAAGTGACTCAACTTGAACACTATCAAGTCAGAATTCTTCAGCTATTTGACCAGCAAGTTTTTTAAGGAGTTTTGAGCTTTCTAATAGTATTTTTTTCTCATTAAAAAAGGTTTGAGATCTTTCTTGTTCACGATCCTTTTTCTTTTGGGAGAAGTATTCCTCATTATCTTTTTGCTCTAAACTCATAGTTTGGCATTACTTATAATAGTATTATTTTGAAGTATCTCTTAGTTTTGCAATATTATCAAGCTCTTTCTCAGCCTGAAAGTAAAACTCATCTTTTACCTTTGATCAAAGAATTCTTTTAAAGTAAATTAGAGCTTTTGTTTGTTTTTCATCTTCTAGTGAGAGGTATCAGAGGTTCATAAGTAAGAATGAATCTTCGGGGTTAACTTCATATCATTTTTGTAAGACTTTCCCTGCTTCTTCAAGATTTCCATTTTCTCTTTCTATCCATCACTCATAGGTATAAAAATCCACTTCTTCAGGGAATTTTTTTTTATTGAGAATAGCCCACTTTTTTGCTATATCTTGTTTTTCATAAACTATATGGTAGTAGATAGCAAGTGACGCATCTTGAGCCGTATAGGATTTTTCTTTTTGAATAATATCTCTAAAAGCAGATAACATTTTATCAGTATTTCCTAACTCATTAAAGTTTTGAACGATACGTCTTCGAACATCAAGACTTTTATCTGTATTAAGTTCGAGGGCCTTATTGAAGAATATATTAGCTAAGACAAAGTCCTTAAGCTTTGTATGAGATATTCCTAAGAGGTAGCTCACATTTGCATCTGTTTTATCTATTTCATAGTATCTTGAGAGAAGCGTTCGAGCTTGTTTATAATCTCAAATATTGAAGCGACTCTGAGCACTTATTTGTAAAACGGCTTTATAGTCAGGTCTATCTTGGAGTACCTGTTCTCAGAGATGAGAACTTAATGAATAAAAACCATTATCGTACCATGCTCAAAGAAGATACGCGTTTTTAAGCGAAACATCATCAAGCTGAAAGTTTCTATAGTTTTTTATTGCTGTACCTATTTTTTCTAGATTTTCAGAGTCTGTTTCTTTTTCTTCATTTTCATCATCCAGGCCTAGATATTCTTGAAACCTTAATTTACAAGAATGAAAATCTTGCAAGCATGATATACTATTTTCATAGTAAAAGAGTTCATCTTTGCTTAACTCAAACTTTGGAAGTTCGCTGATGAAGAATTCTCTTTTTACGACTTCATTCATATCAGTACCTTCTTCTAGCGCAGTGAGATATTCTGTTTTAAGATTTTCATCAAGCTTATCGATTTTTGCATAGTATGAGAGAGCACTTTGGTACTTGTGAAGATCTTTATAACTACTTGCTATTTTATGAGTTATAAGCGGATCATCCGGATTCTCTTTTTGAAAATCTAAGTATTTTGTAAGTGCAATAGCTGTTTGTCACTCTCTAAAATATGAATCTCACTCGATAATGAGTCACTTCAGAGCGAGTCTATTTCGCATTTGAAATATTTTTTCTTCTACATTTACTTCTTGTATTTCTTCCTCTTTCTCTTGCTTTATTTCCTGCTCTTCACGAGTTTCGTCGATAAAAGCGTTCAGTTTAGATTCTTTGTCTTGAAGTGATGTTTCATCTGATTCAAGCATGATAAGAAATACTCAAAATGATACAAGTGCTCCGATAAGAAGTAGTAAAAATAGTATTTTTTTCATAGTAGGAATAATTATTTTTTTGGTATTTTTTTATAGTTTATATAGTAGATCTGCATAAAATATTTGCAACACTATATCTTAGTATTCTCTCGACAATTGTATAAAAAAATAGCTTCAAATACTCTTTTCCAGTTATTAGGAAAAATTCTTACGGCAGGAATATCGATTATTCTCTTGTGAATTTTGACGAAAAATCTCTCTCTTGAGTATTTTGGGGTCTATAATAAAATTTTTAATTACTTAGGAATATTCGCTTTTCTTGCTGATCTTGGGCTGTATACCATAGCAATTCGGGAAATATCAAAAGCTCCAGAAGAAAAAGAAAAAATCATATGAAACATACTTTCTCTTCGTATCATACTGTGACTGATTATTTGGGTAATATCACTAGTAATCGCAAGTATTCTTCCATGATTTAATACCTGACTTGTTCTTACTTCGGTTTGAATTATAGGATTTTTTACTCTTATTAGTCTTGTAAACTCATCTCTTCTTGCCTTGATGCAATCTCAGATGCGTATGGAGTTTTCACTTATATCTCTCTTGAGTGGAAAGCTACTAAACCTCTGAGCTGTAGCGATTTTATTTCTTTTTTGAGTAGATATAGTATCTTGAATACAGTTGCTAAGTGTATTTGTGATAGCAACAATTTCTCTTTGAATTACAACATACCTGAACTATCTTTATGCAAAGAAAATCTGTAAAATCTCTCTACTCTTTGAAAAAGATTATATAAGTCATATTTTTCGAATATCACTTCCATACGGACTAGCATTGTTTTTGTCTGTCGTTTATTTTAAGATTGACGTTATTATGCTCTGAGTGCTAGAGTGACAAAGTGCAGATAGGTCTATAGCGCTCTATAGTCTCCCTATGAAGATTATAGAGGTCTTAATGGTAATATGAGGATTTTATCTTAACTCACTTCTCCCGACGCTCAGTAAAACTATAAAAAACTGAGATATACAAGAAGTCCAAAAAATAGTAAGTTTCTCATCAAAGATACTATGAAGTTTTTGAGTATGTGTTGTAGTGTTTTGAATGTTGTTTTGAAAAGATATTATCCTTATCCTTTCAAAAACAGAATACCTGATATCCATGCCGTATAATTCATTAGATGTTGTTCAAGTAGTAATATTAATATTATTCTTCCATTTTTTCGCTCTACTCTATATCTATATTCTAATAGCAGAGGAAAAACAGGGAATACTCCTTCGGGTAAACGCTTTTATAGCGCTCATAAATATAGTAGGAAATTATATTCTTATCCCTCATTTTTCTTTTTATGGAGCAGCAATCACTACCTTGGTATCACAGATAATACTTTGTGTTATTTGCTACGCGATAGCATGAACAAGGTACACTTCTAACATAAATCTACTAAAAACTATTTGATCTAGTATATGTGTCGGGATACTGGTCTATTTGATTTGAATACTACTGCTAGAATACACAGAGTTTTGATCAATTTTGAATATATTTTTCTTGTGAGGGATTCTTTTTGTTTTTTATTCTGCATTAGAATATGCTGTTACTCGATTATTCCTGTTACCACGTCATACATAACCGTTTTAGAGAATTGAGCATTTCCATAAACAATTTCTAATTTATTAGTTCCGGGCGCGCTGCAACCAGATTCGATTGATGCTGAGTTTCACACATACTTGAGTGTTATACTTGTTCCTGTATCAGTATTTGTCATATCTCTATTACCACAGGTAAGAGAGAGAAAACTTCTGTTTTTTCAAGCATCCCAGGTTTTATACGGAATATAGTTGGTGTCATCATTGCTATAACTTGCTTGTAAGTTAGAAGTTCAGACTCAGCCATTAAAAACAAGTCTCCATGAACTTGGTATAACAAGAGGATCTCCTACTCATCTTCCAACTAAAGAAAAGTTTTTTATTTCTTCTCATAAGTTGACGATCTGTAATACTTCTCTCTCTAAACTCTGCTTCGTATTAATAGCATTGAAATTGAATCTTGAAGCTCAAATTGCTAAAATTCCTATTATTGCAATGGTAACAAGTATTTCTATAAGCGTAAAAGCCTTATTTGTACAGGTTTTTTTCATATATTTGTGCATAAAATTTTGATAATATTCTATTTTTTACTATACATAGTATATGTAACAGATGAGAAGTTCAATAATATTATATTCTTTAGCCTTGTATCTATGAAATATGTTTTTTCACTAATAATAATGTGTCTCTTTTCAGTGCAGTCACTCTTCGCTCTTGATGCTCCTACAAATATAGCATCAACATATATAAGTGATGCTTCTGTAGATTTGAGCTGGTTAGAAGTAAGCGACTCCATAGGGTATTATCTTTATTATGGAACGACTTCATGAGTTGGTAGTACATATGAGTTTGAAGGAGTAGATCTTCTCAGTGAAGCAAAAACTTCTGTTGAATGACTGTTACCTGAAACGGAATACTTTTTCTCAGTTACTTCTGTAGATGAATCATGAGAAGAATCAGTTTTTTCATCTGAAGTATCTCTCATGACTCTTGCTTCAGGAGAAAAACCAGCAAAGGTATCTCCACTTCAACTACTCGGAGTCGAATCACGTTTTTCTAATACGATTACTTTAGAATTTTCAAAAAACCTTGAAACTTCAGAAAATGCGTCAAGAGAATTTATTCTTATAGATGCAGCTTTTGGAGATGAGATATTAGTAATAGAGACAATGTTAGATGAAGTGACGCAAAATAAACTTACGTTAATTCTTTCATCAGAACTATCTCCAAGTACTGAATATGAACTTACAGTACTTGATATTCTTTGAGCAGATGGTGCTACTATCGAAGAAGGCATTGATGGATTTGCTAATTTTGTTACCCCAAGTGGTTTTGAGTCTGATGTTGTAGAAGAAGCCCCTATACAAATAGTTGAAGAAGTTCCAGAACTCAACGCTGCAGGGATAGAAGAAGATGTTGAAAAAGAGATCGAAGCTCCAGTGCAAAATGACACTCCAATAATAGAAGTTGCAGTTGAGACAGAGGAGATTCAATGAAAATGAGGAGTAACTATTGCTGAAGAAGATCTAAGTAATGGTACACTTACAGTAGCAGAAAGCACTGAAAAACTTCCACAAACATGAGCGGAGCATATACTCCTCATACTCGTTGCGTGACTTCTTGGTGTTGGGTTTTACGCAAGAAGAAAGAAAGCGTAGGACACAAAAAATAAGAAATAAAAAAACTGACTTTTAGATAAGTCAGTTTTTTTATTTCTGTAATGACTACACGTCGTTGAGCATAGCAAGAATCTCTTCTGGATCATCTTCTTTTTCAGTTTCTTTGGCTTTTGCTTCTGCAACTTTCTTCTTTCCTTCTTTCACCTGCATCTCTTGCCATTCAATCAAGTGCTTTTCGTTGAGAGATTTAATTTCTTTTTGATATTTCACCTCTAGATCTTGAAGCTTTTTTCTTTCAGTTTCTAAGATATCGTAGAGTCTATCTATCTGAGCATCAGTCATAGATGGCATGATATCAAACCAATATTGTCTTTCATCATCATCCATAGATTCTGTTGCGACAATAAGCTCGATGAGCTCTGGAAACTTTGCTTGAAGTTCATCACTAATTTGGAACGTTGAATCTCCTTTTTGTACTTGAGCCATATTATTTTTTAAAAATATACTAATAAGAGTATAACACGAGCTCTAAATATTTGCAAAAAAAAACTCTCTCTCTATACTTTTTCTATTATTTTTCTTCTTACGATCATGCTTTTAGTATATATAGGGGTCTACATATTTATACTTCTTTTTGTCTGGGGGTTTTTCTTTATTGCAAGGCACCATAGTCTTAAGTTTTCTAAGTTTAGTACTAATATTGCACCAGTAACGAATCTTCTTATGGTGTTTCTCTTTATTTTATCAATACTCTGAGCTGTGATGATATTCTTTTTAGGAGAAAGTACCCCGAGTGTTACCATTGACAGAGAGGTTCCAGTGAATACTAGCTATTACTAAAATTATGACACTCCCAAAAATATTATTTTCGATCCTGTGAGCTTTATTAACGTGAGCCATTATTTTTTTGGTACTCAGTGTAACGTGAGAGGAAGAAGAATCTTGACCAAGAGTAGTTGCTGGAGATATGAGTGTTTGGATTCTTCTTGATGATGCGTGAGACTTTCAAAGTTACGTAGCCAGATTTAAAGAGTCATTTCCTGAATATGCTTCTAAAAATATTGAAGTTCAAAGCTTTAATGATCTTACGAGCTATAAAAATACTCTGATATCTGCTATTGCTCTATGACAAGCTCCTGATGTTTTTGTTGTTCCTCAAAATGAAGCCTCCGTATTTGAGAACCAGATTCAATGACTCGATCCCAACCTGGTGAGCCCAAACGACTTTCGCTTAGCTTTTCAGCAAAATTTTTGAGAAGATCTTATAGCAAGTGATCCAAATGATAGTTCAATAGAATTTTTAAAGGGAATTCCTGTATGATATGAGTCATTGTGACTCTTATATAATAGAAAGTATTTTTTAAGACCTTCAGAGCTTTCTTCATGGAGTGATATTAATAGAGAAGTACAAAATATCTCAAACAAATATTCAAAGATAATACCTATAGCCCTAGGTACATCTAGTGGAGTGAGTCGACTCAGGCAGGTATTGTGAGCATTCTTTGTACTGGAATGAGAGACAGCAATATGACAAATGCAATCTACTACAGCAAAACAGGTGCTGAGTCAGTATGCAAGTTATGGTGATCAAGGTGGAGATAACGCCTACGCTGTAATTGCTAACTCTAGAAATAATGTGAGTGATATTGAGAACTTTACAGAGGGAAACGTAGCAGCCATGCTTGGCTATCCTCGAGATCTCATAAATATAGATCAAGTAGGTTATCAAAAAAACTTTCTCTTTGCAACAGCTTTTCCTCAATCTTCTAGTAATAGTGAATCTCCGAAAATTTCTATAGAATATAACTTCTTTGCTCTCAATAAAGATAGTGATAATATAGATATGGCTGAGGATTTTCTAGCATTCTCAGCAACTAATGAATGACAGCAGGGATATGTTGATGCTTTCCCATACTACCTTTCTCCATCTGTGAGTGTTGGGGCTGATATGGCTGAGAAGAAGATCCTTTCGGATTACAATATTGTGTATAAAAACTTTGTTCCAGAATGAGCACAGCTCACAAGTTTTGACTATGGAGATATTATAGTTTTTGATTCAGAGATTCAGAATGTGCTTAATACTGAGTCTCGTCCTGAGGAATCTCTTACTAACTTAGGTTCATATATTACATGTATGAGTACCAAGCATAGTTCTCAACTGAATCTCTCAAGTCCTTGTAAATAATGTCTCATTCAGATAGCCAGTTCTCACTTTGTTTAGAAGAATGATTTATACTAAAAGAAGAACGATCAGAAATCAGGGATATTATTATAGATAGAAAATCAAAATACACGGTTGTAGTATTAAAAATCTCAGAATTATCTGAAGTAAAGCAAAAAATCCAAGAACTTAGAGAAGATTCTTATTTCCGTAAAGCAAGCCACAACAGCTACGCATATCGGATTATTGCTGAGAATGGTAGTATTATAGAATGAAAAAACGATGATGGAGAGCAATGAGCAGGAATGTGTATTCTCAGAGAACTTCAAAGAGAGAATGCTACAGGAATAGTGCTTATTGTAACTCGCTACTTTTGATGAATCCAACTTCATTCAGA